>MNPL01015662.1:0-10197 GCA_002081605.1 Tropilaelaps mercedesae | reverse complement strand
GGGGGGGGGGGGGATCGGGACGGGGATGGAAAAAGGCACAAATATAACAGCAGCAGCAGCACAACTGCCGAAACGAGCCTACCGACGAGCGCCAGTCGGGTGAGGAAGACTGACTATATGTGAGTGGTAGGTAGGTAGGTAGGTAGCTAGGTCGGTAGGTAGGTAGGTGGCAATACTTCGTGTGGGCAGAGTAATTTCCGTGGGAACCCCGAAGGGTAAATAAGGATTGACCTCCTAAGCTGAGGAACCCCACGAATCGAGCCTACACTAGTTCGCTCCGTACTAGCGAACTTGCTTAGGAGTGAGAGGCGCGGGGTGTGGGGGATGATGGTGGTGGTGGCGGCGGTAGCGGTCGAGGGGTAGATTCAACCCACCCCCTCCTCCTGGCCGGGGTCGGAAGCAGTGCAGGAGTCCCGCAGGGACAAATAGCTACCGGCAACCTCACCGCGATCAGCCGGCTCCCGTAGACTACGAGGAGGTGAGGAGGTGAGCAGTGTAGTTGAACGAGGAGGCATCGAGTAAGACGATCCCTATTGGCTAACTGTTGTTAGGTTGTGATACCACCCGGCTGGCATCGTCAAAAGTATGCGGAGCCAGCGGAAAAAGACGTCATCGCGACCGTCAGCCGGATGGAACGTACCAGACCGCTGGAAATAAACGGGCACCGCGCGAGTGAATGCGCTGAACGCAAACAAACTATGGACGGCAACTCACTATGGAAGGCTATGCACGACCGCATGCGCGCGCGTGCAGCACGAATGCAGCGTCGCCGTGTGACGCTCTCTTGCCCCGCGGCTACCAGAGGCGCGTCCCGCATTCTGCCTGTATTGCTAAGAACGCCACGCTATCGTCTTCATGCGGTCTTCCCTCTTCGTATTGGCGTCCGTCTCAGCAGAGGACACCGGATCGGGCGCTCCGAGTGCATCGGTAAAGCACCAGTCGACGACAGGCCGGAGCAGTCCGTCCTTCCGAGTGAGATCTCAATTCGCGATTAATACTGCCGCCGAAGAGATGACAACGAAGATGGTTTTCAGCTGAGCGATCTTCAAAGCGAAACCCGCACCGCTCCGCGCGGTCGAGTGGGGAGCGCGCCGATTGCCCACTCTCCCAGAATCCCGAATATCTGCTCGGCGGGTCCCGTGCGTTTGTTCCCTCCCACCGGCGGACATCGGGCCGGGGTGGCTGGGACGCCCGAAGGGGCGGCTCCTCGCGGGCGTTGCCAGGGAAGCAATGCCGCCCCGGAAGACCCGATTCCCTCGCTGAGCAGGCGCCGGGAACTCTCACGACGTTCGGCTCTACTATGCCTCACCTGGCACTGCTTCAGACCTCTCCGGCACGAGGTGACGGTACCTTCGACCCCATCTCCAAGCATCCCCCCCCACGAAGACAGACCCAACTCAGTTGTCTGCGTCTCGGCTTTGTTTGGCAGACGCGACGCGACCAGCGGAGGAAAACGCGCGACCCACTGGTACCTTTCCGTCGACTTTGTCGAACGGAGTTCACGTCCGTACTCGAGCCGGTAGGCCATTTTGGCACGTCATAGCGTCTTTTCGGAAGGGTTGCTCGCTGAAGCGACACGTTCTGCCGTGCCCATTTGAACAACACGGGGCAGAAGGCATTGCTTCTGCAGCCGGATGACTCCACATATGTGCGGGCGCGTCATGTCGCGATCCACTGGCGGGCGAACAATTTGCCATGCCACTCAGACGCTAGAGAGTACGAAGGGGACCTTGACTCCGGCAAGGCGCCTGCCTGCCCGAGTTATGGCCGAAGGTAAGGCTTCCATCGTGGCGGCATACACCTGGTCGGCGTCGCGTCAGATTTTGCAGATTCGCATTGCCACACCAACTACATTCGTCTACAGCCCTTCCAAGCCTCTGAGGCTACTCGCACGCGTCAGTCGCCTACAGTGTGACATGATGTCAGTGACCAGACGGCTGCTTTACCGGTTGCTTGCTCGGCCGCGGTGGCGTTCACGGGCCCCCCCTTTTTGATCTCCTCTTTCGAAGTGAAGGCGGAAGGGGGTTCCTCTCTATTGGCTACCGGCAAACGACATCTGAGAGGTTTGCAACGAATCACTGAAGCAACTCAGCCACTGGAGGTAACCGAGCGTAAAGCCTCTCTCTCTCTTTCTCCCTCTATAGCTTTCCTTTTAGGTACTCGGAGGAAGGGTACTTCCCTACTGGATTGGAGCATTTGTCATCTGAGAAAAATCTTATCAAGCTCAGCATTTGAGATTCAGACGAATGGGAAATGAGGGATTCTTGTTAAGAAAAAAAAAAATGTTGCATTCCTCCAACGTCTGAGGGTACTCGTTCCCCTGTATCCACTCTTTCCCTCGAACACGGGATTTCCTATGCAATAGGAAAGCAAATTGCCGCTCGTCACATTTAAGAAATTCCTCTTGACATTCTTAATTCCCACCTTCATTTAGCACTCACCCTGTCGACGATACGAGCGTGAGCATATGGCAGGACACGGGGTAGGCTTTATTGATGACAAGGCAATACCACTAATAAACAACCGCATAGGATCGGCAATGTTGTTTGCTCCGTGTCCAGAGATCAGCTGTGCGTTTGCGAGTATCGATAGCATTAGGCTAGACAAGATAGCTGTGAAGTTTTGTGCCTGTGTAAAACCTGCCGCCTCTTTTGGCCACTGGGGTGGCAAAACAAACGAGCATTGTCGTGCGAGATTTCGTCCTTGCGTCTGCGTGCCGGAAGAGTGCCGTTTCAGACTTCAAGTTAAATAGAGGACCTGCAACAGTTCGCCGCCGCATACTTCATATTCGATTGAGAGTGTGGCAAAAAGTTCAATTTTTCGAAGTTTTCCTCCTCTTGTTCGTCGAGCTGCACGATCGCCGTCCTGCTTAGCCAAGCCTCGTCTCTAGCTATTTATCATCTTTCTTGGGGGTTCGGAATCGATATCTTTTGACTCTCTAGAGGTGTGAAGGTATTCGGCGCCCAAGTGGAAACTCGCTGCCGCCGCGAGGAACGCTCCTTCCCAAAGGGCGCAATAGCAAATTTCCATTTGGACTTGTACCATCGTGCGCCTCACAGACACACACACACACACACACACTTCGGACACTTGTACCCAAATGCTAGGCACAAATACGACTACGAAGGAGAAATGCGAAATATGGCGGGCTCCCGTGTGATGACGGAGTGGATATCAGAGACACGCTCGCCCGATCAACGCATGATGAACGTCGTCGCCGCCACCGCCGCCGCCGCTCACCATGTCCAAGAGGAATCCGAGTGGAAAATACGCTTTTTCTCCACCCGCCAGAGGAAAGCTATGCCGTCGTAGTCCACGGTGTCACTTGTACCTTTTACCCACCGGGTGACGGCTCATTGGCGACGGTATAGGCTCGGACTGAACATCCGCACGGGCTGACGCCCTCAGCCAACCAGAAGCTTGTCCAAAGCTGATCAAAGCGAGCCAAATCGCATGGATTGTAACGCTGGTCCGGTTTTTTAATGCATGTTTGCTGTGAATCTCTATCGAATTTCTCTTGGGGACGTGTGCGCTGGAGGAGGCGCGGAGCCGATTGAGTGGCCGGAACGTCCGATCGAAATGTTGAGCGGTTATTGATAAACTCTCGGAGTAGCTTGTGCTTATATATCGACTTAGTGCGGCAAAAGCTATATAAAATGCGCCTACTGTTGATATCTGCACCTGCAGAGCTTGGCATCAGCTTACAGAGCTGTCCTACGGCACAATAAACAAATCCACTTTTCTTATTTTGGTACGGGAAGATATTATGAATGAATTACTCTCATTGGTATAAATTTGTTCTTCATAGACCAGCTGTCCTTGATAATAACCGCGCGCGTCGGCAAGGCGGGCGAATCACTAGAGGGATCATATAGCGTTTCCCCTTCTATTCCTTCAAGCAGACCAATTGTATATGTACCTCTCTCATTTGGCCAATGGAGTTCGGACTCCCAAATATCTGCAATCGTTTTTCCTGCAGCGGTGTTTTTTTTAGAGGTGGCCTTAACTAGACGATCTCAGAGGCCTGGTGGTGTGCATTCAGCGTTTGGTGTGGCCGGCGCGTAAACTTACGAGTTCGATTTCCGCCGCTGTACCATGACACTTATGCGCTTTACAGGGTAATGCGAAAAACCCTATTGTGGGCGTTAAATTTCGGCTGATTTTCACCTCTGTAAATATAGTTTGTACTAGCTAAGGACGACTTATTGTGACCTGCATATATCTATATCTACATATATACAGCAAGACTCACCGATCGTAGTCGCTTTTACAGAAGATTCGTCGGTCTCTGGAGTAGCATGACGTGTTCAGATGCTGATGGCAGACGGAGCAGACAAGGCAGGACTCGTGCCAGGAACTCTCTCGAACCTTCATAATGTACCGGTCGACAATGGGACGTTCGCAACCTGAACACGCTTCTAGTCGGCTGCCTTCATCAGATGGATTTTGCAGATTTAAAATTCCTGTATTTTCAAAAGAAAAAATCGCGCGTCACTAAAGTAGTTCCTCACTGGTCGATAATTCGTTTGTTCTGCTCCGTTAGATGAACACATGCGATTAAAATACGGTAGTTCTCGTGTTTCAGATACTCGCGCATTCACATTACGATGCGTTTTATTTTCGCGAAACTAGACAAGAAACACTTGACTCCACTTAATTACTAGAAAAATCGATGAACTAAATTTAAAATTGAATTTCTTCTGCGCAGTTCTTGACGATAATTTGCGCCATGTGCTTGCAGGAACGCTGGGTGCACGCACACTCGACACGAGCTGTTAAATTACTGCTTTTCAAACATCGTAATTGGAACTTCAAACCGCTGGAAGCAAGTTACAGCATAATGATCGTCCTCTTCACAGCTAGAGTATCTCTACAACGAGAAATCAAACGAAGAAAACAAAAGGCGGAAATGAATGTTTGCATTCGAGACAAAGCTCTGAGCAAATATGCCACAGTTTAATCAGATAAAGCTCAATTAGTTTCCTCGTTACGAATTTCCCGTCTCTAAATACAACGTCGCTGCGTAGCAACTACATCATTGAAGATCGTGATTTTTTTCCCGTTTCGATTCCACTGTTCCACGCCAGAGCGAAGCCACAACAGACGCCCAAGCCCAAGAACTCCTCGAATCTTTTTCTTCGAAAGACCTGCATACTTAGCTAGAGTCACGCCTACACATAAACCACAGTTGGCTAGCCAACCTCGCCGGTTGTCGCCAACGAAAACACTCATCACACCTCAAAATCCTTGCACACTTCCGAGATGGCACGGGTCCGGAACGAGAGCGGTGCAATAATAGCATCGGTAGCCAAAGTGGCACGTAAATAAGCAAGCTCTTCTACGCGTTTCAGGAGGAGAGTGTGTCATTTCACGTCCAATCGAGCCTCCATATCGAAGCGGTGCCAAGACCCAGAGGGCCTGGGGGTGGGCGGTGGTCTTCGATAGATGACGACGGCCCACGTTCATCTAGGTGCCATATTGCCCATCCGAGGATAGGAGATCGTTGCGTCCCCTGAACAGCGTCTTTCAACGGCTCAGAAACGGACGGAGGGGGGATGCGCAACTTCCGGCGAAACATCCGGTGCTCCGCGGTCCTCCTCGATCTCGCTACTGGCTGGCGCAGCATCTTCAGTTACCGTTGCTGGGGGCGGTGCTAAGACCTATCGGCTGTATGTGTTGTTGCTCTGCCCGTGACCGCTGTACGCACCGAAACAGCCCGAGGTCAAAGGCGGCAAGCGGCGTAGCACAAAATCTGGAGCGAGCTCAGCATTCGAGTGTCGCGAAGGTGCTCCTTGAAATTCATAGCATCTATTCGGAACGACTGCCGTAGTGGCATTCGACGTCGGCACTCTCGAAACGAGTGCAACGGTGGTGGTGGCGCTTCTTCGCAAAGTAGCCGAGTCGATTGGGTGGGGGGGTCTGGTTTGGTCTGAGCCGGGGGGCCGTACAACGGTGGATGGCCTCGTTTAGAAGACGCTGGCAAGGCGAAGTGCCGCATCGCGGGAAAACGGGGCTTGGGTATTTTATTCATTTAGAAGGGCAGGAAGCCCTAAGAGTCGAAACCCCTCAATAGCCACACCGGCTGCCGCCGCCGCCGCCGCCACCACCCGAACATTCGCCTTCGTGGCCGCCCTGTATTCTCGAAGGAGAGCCGGAGTAAGTCAAGGTTTCGAAAGTCTCAGACGCACTCCCGGAGCAGCTGAAACGGGGTCCGACTGAGACGCATTCCGTTGGATTTGCGACTACCGCGAAGTCATGAAGTTTCAGTCCTGATACACCTCGACTTTTTGAACAGATGAAGCGAAGCTGAGCTGGTATTTATAAGATCGTCGCGTAGGTGCACGCCCATTTTATTGCTTGCGAGTGATCCGTAAATAATTTCGAGTGAACGTGGTGGCCATTCTTTCTCGAAATAGTTTTATCAATTATTAAGGAGAAAAACAGACGAGTTTTTCTATCGAATCATTCACCTAAAAGAAGTACTTTTTTAGGAAGTAATCTGAGTTCATTTATGATTGGCGGGGGAAAACCTTTGATAATACTAAATGCATCGAGTTGATCTACCTAGTAAATCAGTCAATTCCCCAACCAGTTTATATATATATATGTGTATATATATATGATTCCTACGAAAAGGTCCTGCGTCAGTGGGTTTACCCCAGCCCGGTGTGTGTCCCAGTAGTGATTCAACGGGCAAGGACCTTGGCATGCTTGCCCCACAATTCGTCAGATTCCGAACCATTGACGCTAACCGTTGGCAAATAGATAAAGGTAGATGTAGGTTATGCTGTATTCGCGCTCGGGGTGAGGATTCCCATCGACTGTGCATCCAGGTGACACGCCGCTTTGAACACTTCCCCACGTCGGGCCGACCCTTTGGGCCGCTTTGTCTGTGTACGGAGCGGAACCTGTTCCGAGGGAAAGGGAAGATCAGGGCGGGACTCCGTTCATCGATCCGTTGTTTAGGAAACGAGGAGGAAAGCGATTGGGGAGCTGGCGTGGGACCGCGCAGACGGACGTCGCGTCGAATCTTTGTCGAATCAGCCGTCTACCGCTTTCCTAAAAAGTGAGACGGAGCTGTTTTCTTGCCCAGGACATTGTGGTCGGAAGGCTAAGACAAGTGGTCGAACATGCGACGGCGATATTCACCGAGACACACAATAAAGCCATGGATATGTTGTCGCGTCGCGTATTGTCTTGGCCCTTTTCTTTGGTGAGTAGCGGGGCTATAGTTTACGAGTGAAGGGCTTTTATTAATCAGGGTCCGAACGGAACTGAGTTTACGTTAAAATCATTGCGTTGTAAGGACTAATCACTTCCGTGCGTGAAGGTGTCATCCAACATGAACATTTGGAGCTATCAAGGTTAAACCATTTGGACCATCTGTTAAAAACGAGGACCTTATTTACTTTTTTGGGCATAGTTGATCGCAATCGATTCATTTTCGCGTGGCAATTTTTTTATTCTTTGCAAATTTGATGCTATGATATCCCCTGGCCGTTTTAGCTGTGGTAAGCATTTTAAATCACTAACTGTTTTAATCGGTACAATTTATTGGATGACGTTCGCTGAATCGTCGACAGACAGGTAGTTAGGTGCTTTGTCGAATATTACATGACATCCGGCTCGATACAAGCTTCTAGTTTTTTGGCGCAAGTTTCCGCTGAGATAATATCTTGGCTATTACGTTCACAAACCTCAAAATGTGATTTCCAATTTTCGACTCTTAACAAGTACTTAGGGTAAGGCGGCTTCAAAAGCTGTTTTCGGTGGTGGATGTTCAAATTTTGATCATCACTATGCTGAACTGCCTAATAACTTAAAAACAAACGCTTTTTGCGTGTTTTTTGCGACGTCCATCAAATTTTTTAGACAAGCATGTCCCTACAAACCAAGGCAAAAGGCCAATTCCACTCACATACCTATACACCAATATAAAAAGGTAATTTCGCTTTGCCTTAATGGCGTAACTTAGATCGAAACTTTCACAAAAATTAAGCATACGGTATCGAATAGCGATTTGTGTAACTGGTGAATACCCGGGGATGACGTAGCGATAACTTGAACTTTTCTTACTCCAATACGACAAATGTTGGCAAGGAAATATCGCTTCGAGGATAAGTACTGATACCATGGCAAATAAATAATAAAAAAACCGGCAGCTTCCAAGGTTCATCCATTATGCAATGAAATATGAGCATTTCGTATAGAGAAATGAAATTAATAAACAAATACGTTTTCTACATTACCTCATGGCACCACGTAATCGGAAATGTTAATAATATTCCTTCATCTTAGTTTTTTTGTATCCAAGTTCTCGATCAAACTTTCCTAGCGTGGATGTCCTTTAAGATAATTCGAGATTTAAATATAATTTCGCCGTAGTGTACTTCGTCCGTTAAGCACCGCAAATGCGAAAAATCGATTGACAACAACTTTAATGGTTAACCACTGTATACTTTTGTGGTATATACGTTATCGAATAAACTGAAGATCAAACATTGTTTGCTTGTAACTTGTCAACATAAGCCAAAGGAAGTGAATAGGAGTATAGACAAGAACATAATGCGATAATGACTAATTGAAATAGACGTACTGCATACATCCATCTAAAAGTTTTTACTTTAGAATCCTTCTAGGTACGCTTGAACGTTCACTTAACCCTATGCAATAACTCTAGCTCTGGTAGATGTGACAATTTTCCAACTGTGATAAACTAGATTTGATCGATTTAAAAAATAACTCAGCTTTGCTCAGCTGTAGGGCCTGACATAATCAGTGAGATATTGTCGACTCCGATTAGAGAGAAATTAGCTAAACTGCCATCGTGGGAAGCCGTGTTTTCAACGAACAGAAAACGATCAGCCAGAACAAACAATGCGTCGTTCGTTAATCATAACGAGAGCGAGCAGTCCACTTTCTAATGAGACAACTACTCAGATAATCAAAATATCGTTGTCCCAAATAGCCCGAAAGTGTGTCGATGCCAGTATATTTGATACACGCAGACTCGTAACTGATTACTGCTACGAAAGATTCCAACAGAAAAATACAATGGCAATTAAACACCTGAAGTGAGTGCGCCATTAAAAGCGATGTCGTTGGGCACCGCACTATTCAGTCAGCCGTAGGCCAGCACGTTGGCTTCCGTTCCATCTATCACTCGCAGACATGATCAATTTCAGCGTTCGCCAATCGTACCCCAATTAGATTCTATGCCATCTCGACTACGAGTGAGATCTCCTCGTGGACGCTCACCCAATAAAAAAATGGTAACCATTTAGAATAGCCTAAACTACTACGTACGCCTGGCGTTACGCCAGGTTGATAGGCGACCGTACAATCGACGCAAACGAGCCTAGCACACGTAGACAAGACGTATTCCGTCTCAGAATTTCTTTTCTGGCGCCCTTACCGTGAGGATTGTTGTCATCTGTTATCGCATGGCCGCTGCCAAACGTGGTGGTGCCTGCGTGTTCGTGGTGGCCGGTTTGAGCTGTGGCCACGTCTTCCTCCTCGTCTTCGTGCTCCTCATCGTCATCTCCATCTGCCCCTCGGGACCATTGAAGGTTCGTCATATCCGCGGCGAGCAGGTGGCCTCGCCTGTCGCCTCCTCCAAGCAACAACCTCGGCCTCCAGCGAGTCAAACCGCCTTGAATACGACGTCCTATTGCAATGTCTTCTGATGCCGGCCTTCTCTATAGAGCGGTTGTAATTATTAGGCGAGCCAAGGTAGTGTCTACTTGGAGGCAGGCCTCTTTGGTGTCGCTCTGCTCCGAGATAACGAAGCTCGACTTGCTAGACTCTGGACTTGCTCTCGCAGACGTTCTACGGGGTTTCGGCCGTGCTTGACGGTATCGGCAGTGCAATTATTGCCGAACAAATAAATTCTTTTGTTTCTTGAAGCAATCTTAGTGAATTTTATCGGCTGCTGTTGACATAAGCGAGTCGTTCACGTTCACGCTCGACGTTCGAAAATATGGTGACGGTAGCATCACCTGAAATGCAGATCAAACGACTTTGTCATCACCTTGACTCCTATTTACTAGTGCGACTATGCCAAATAGAATTGTCACATTTTCCTGCACTGCGTATTGCTTTGAACTACGGAAAGAAACAGCACTTTGGATAGCGCTGGCAGTTCTACAGATTCATTACTCAAATATATATATATATATATATATATATATATATATA
>MNPL01015649.1:3640-46831 GCA_002081605.1 Tropilaelaps mercedesae | reverse complement strand
GCTGTTATCTGCTCCGGTCTATCCCGCCGCTCCAAGCGCCTATGCCCCTCGTCTTCTAGCCTGCCGTTAGTTAAGCCAGCAAAGTAGCTTCAGTCAGTTTGCTTTCTCTGTATTACTGTTTCCTGTCCCGGCAGATGTAGTCAGAAATCCCTTTGATACAACTATATAGCTCCTGTGTAAGCCTCAGTTTTACTATTCTCTTTCTCTCTCTTGCTACTTGGAACGCGGCCCAGTTTACCAGGGGTGTGCAGTGCATGTAGGAGGCGGATTAAGCTTTTCCGATGCGCAGCGGTGTAACTGGGAGTTTGGCGGCCGGTCAGAAATTGGCTAAGGAAAAATGTCAGTCCTCGACCATTTGCCCCATTCAGTCAGCAATGTTCGGGATGATGTCCTGAATCGCTGCTCCGGCATTGCACGACAGGTCTTCTGCCTCACGGCTATTCTCAAGAATTTTTTCCTTCGTATGATTTTATAGGGCCTTTCGAAACTTTAGAGGTTCCGTAGGAGGTACCAGCAAATGAACAATATCGCACTTTTAATTATACGATGCGACAGCACGAACCGTGAATCGCGATACACTGTATCCTATGAAAAAGACCTATCTCAGTAGGCGTAGTAGTCGATCCATACGAGGGATTTGGAAGAACAACCTCTTTGAAAGGCAGGCTGCCCTTACATAATCAAGCTCCTACGGCGGCAACCTTTCTGAAAGTGAGGCTGTCCTTTCATAAGCTTCTGCGACCTTCTCTAGGATTACGATCGTTTGGCAATTACCAGGCCATTTTCATTGGATGTTTTGGCTTTACCGCTTCTTGGAGAGGGTACGGCGCACCCTGTAAGCTGCGGTACAGGCAACTCTCAGATGGCAAACGATACGTTTCCGTCTGTCTACGCGAATACTCACTGGCGGCAGTTTTTACGGCTAATAAGTACAACTGCTTCACTTTTGATTGGATTCATTTCCAGGACTTGGTTTTTCATCCAAACTGACATGTCCTCTAGGACTTCATTGGCTCTTGACGCCAGCAGACTGCAGGGCTCTTACACTGTTAGTATAGCCTCACGGTCATGGATTAGGCCACTGTGTCAACGCTAAAGGAATCCATCGTATGCTCCGTCCCAAAACGTAAGGCCAGAAAAGAACTGAAAGGCGGCGACATACGGTGGCTAAAATAGAAAAACGACACAACCGTCCGCGGTAACGCTCTTCTATACCCGCCGGATCTCCATTAGATGTATGTCCCATTCGGTGGCGGAATGGGTACAGGTGCTTTTCAGCACGAAAAGGCAAAGACTGGACTATAGGACCGCCAAATGTAGGAGCGAAATGGCTATCGCTTTCAAATGCGACAAATATGGCTTCACGGGTAACGTGGCCAAGACTTAACGTCTGCTCCTGTATGCTACAACTGCCAGAGCAATCATGGGGCTCTTCTGAATGCTGTTTAGTATAGAACACGCGGTACTCTGAACAAGCTAGTTGCTGTTACCATGACAACAGCGTCAGAAATCTTTAACGGCTCACGGAGAGCAAATATAAAGTTGGGACCACAAACGCTCCGACATATCCTTTGGTTTAAAAATCAACCGACGTAATGATAATTGAATTTGTTTGGATTACCCGCGATAGAAGCACGCCCCGCTTCTTTTGCAATTGATCTCATATTCTCATTGATGAAATAACAACAGAGAAAAGTGATTTTTTATGGCTTCTATATCTAAAGACTCCAACATTTCACACAAAGGATAGCTGGACTATTGACATTCGACCTGGCGGAGCTAAAAGTGTCAGCGTGAAGGCGTGTTCTACGCCTGCTATAGTAGTTCCAACGCCTCACATGAAGATCAGTGCCGCTTGCAAAATTCCTCTGCATCGGAGTGTGCCTTTCTGATAGTCACTTTTTCCTCTAATTTATAAGAGCAGAAGTTGAGCTCTGCCAGAGTCAACAACCACCTACAGTTTATCCATATTGAACAGGGAAGAGACACTCGTATGTGTAGAAAAACATCCATGTCTCTGTAAACCTCTTTATTTCAGCCAGCCTGCACTTCCTTCGTATTAACAACCGATTAGTGCTGGATGATGAAAAGAAGCTAAGCGGCCATCGTTTTCTAGAGTTTTAAATATAGGAAATCGCATGTGTATGCCTCCTAAACTCAGTGGTCAAGGTTTTCGAAGCGACCGCAGGAGCACGTCAATGTACATCCTCTTATCTAACTCGCTGTGTGGATTCTGTGTAGCATACAAGGTAATCAGAACAAAATATATTAATTTTAACCATATGTCGCCATTAAATTATTTTGCTTCACAAATGATATAAGGAATGCAGTTCGTAAACCTTCAATGATACACGCGGATGATTATACCTTCAGGTGCGCAAGCGAATTAGCAGAAAATATTAACAGGTCCATGATGCGTGACTTGAGATTATTCGATAAGCAGTGCATTGCTAACAGAATCGTAATTATATACTCATAAATTCACAATTCACATAAATTCAATAAATCACACACACAGATTAAAAACATTCGTGTATTCGAAAGCAAAAGTCTTGTCTGACCTACTTATTATAGAATAACGTGCTGTAATATTCAGGTAAAAAGGTGACGCGTATCGGCGTGTTAGATGGAAAAGTAAATGTTGGAATGTTAATAAGGTAAACTAGAATATGTGAGACCTGCTATTCAATACCTCAAACACCCACTGGGATTCTAAGCGTGTACTTCTTGCATGGCTTCTTTTTCGTACCCCATGCAACTTACAGGGCATAATTTTGTAGTGTTTGTTTTGCACAATAGCTTAACCAATCTGAATATCAGGGTGAATTCTAAAAAATCTTCCGGAGCTCAGCAAATTGTCAGAGAAGGGACCTCTATATTTTAAAAATTTAGGAGTTGGAAAAAATAATTCATAACGTGCTTTTCAAGGAGAATTATGGAATCAGACCACGAATTTTAGCCACTAACCAAACTAGAAAATGTACGGAAACTCGACCCAGATGACAAATCATATTGTGGGGATAACCTGATATGTAGCAACATATAATAATTACCAATGACTCGTTGTAAATATATATATCAAATAACGTATCGAATGAAAAGGAACGGGTGATATTATAGCAGCCGGGGTATCAAGTGCAAAGCTTTGTGATACATGCATAATAGACGTTAGTATTACACATAAATATATTATTAACTTTAATTGACCTTTGATTGAAAATTCTAACTAGTAGTGGTATTGAAGCAGTTTATATGGATATTCATTTCGCATTCGTGGATTAGTTTGTTATAAATATGTTTTGCTGAACCTACTGGTAGAAATGGAATAAGTGATAAGGTGTACGCTTCCGAAGCTTTGCTAGGGCATAGTAAAAAAAGCTGATTTTCAAACGCATAAAATGTAATGTCTAGCGCAGTTTACGTAACTCCTGATCTATACTTTTTATAATAATGTATTTTACTATTGATATATTTTCGTACACCAACAGTTACATGTCGCTTATATCTCAAACCTATTCTGCTTTAAAATGTACAGAATGATTGTGGGTACCTTTTAGGCATAATGCCCAAATCTTTTCTAACACGAGGGTCATCTCTTGTGCTTTCATTCGCTCGCTCAGTCTGCTTGTTCCTCCGTCACATCTCTCAAAGGTATAGTTCAGAACTGCCAATCGGAATTTTATTATCCCAAATTTAATTATTTTATCCTAATCCTATTGGAACGATAAAATTTTCGGCATTTTTGATTAACCTTTACCGCTTGTGTCTCATAAGTGTGACTCGTCCTTGCTTAGTAAAGCAATCCGACCATGTCTTCCAGAATGCTAAGCGCAGCACCCACAGACACTGGAACGCACTATTTATTGTCTAGAGGCGACATGGAGCAGAAGTCAAGGTGACCGTGATATGATTCGATCACACGGTTATTCACTATTCTACTGTACAACTAACAGGTATAAGAGTCATTTAAAAAATACGAGTGGAAAAAAGAAAGCGTAAAGGGGGAGTAGTTTATATAACGCCCTTAGATAATTTGTTTTTTGTTGTATGTTGAATCAACACCTTAATGTATCCATAGTGTAACTGAGAAGAGGTACGTATAATGGCTATTTTGGGTCGACATTTTTCTACACAACATGTGAAAGTTAGTGTGTCCTTTGGAAACGCATTTCGATATCGCTCTAGAAATCTTTTTGTTAAGAAAACGTCTCATGACAAGAACAATGCGATTTAGCAATGAAGGGGGTTTGATTGCGAATCTTTTTCAGATGGGGATAAACAGTGTCGAGTACGTGAAGTATTTGTTCTTCCTGGGAATGAAAATCTATTTTACCGGAGTTTTTCGAGCCATGTAAAAAAAAGGCTATTGGCTTTCCATACGGTACCAGAATTCCACAAACCTATCAGCGGCATTTGCTTCGCTTAACTCAGCCTAAAATATAGGTAAACCTTTAGCTGGTTATTATACGACTGCACTTCGCATATCTAAAATTACCGAAAAGGATTACATTGACTGCGCATATAAAGAGCGTGCTTAGTCAGCATAGAATAGCCGGAACTCTTTAGTATATCTACTGCCACAAATATTGCTCTTTATAAAAGACTTGATCGAAAAATACAACTTTACCAGGACACCTGTCTACAAAAAACGCATTTGCGACTGGGAGCAAAAGCTAGCGGAAGCAGACCCAAATCTTCTCTTGTCGTGCATTCAACGCTGAGAATTGGAAATTCTGATGCCAGGAACAAACATATGATTTTGGCGGTTTCCACCTCTGCGCTTGCTCCACGAAAAGCTATTACAAACAAAGTGAAAACCGCATTTGTTTCACAAGATCACTGTACATTACATACCAGTTGTAAAGATGAGCCAGTATGGTCATACAGCACTTTCTCTAGTCTAAATTACGTAATGCATATTAATTATAAACCATATTATTAAGAATAATCTTTAGTGCTACTTTAAATGCAAGGAGTTCACACAAAACAGTACATTTTACTCAAATGCGTAAGGTTTGCTTTTGAGCTCTGTGCATCGCATTCCTGAGCAGACGGAAAATTTGGTGCGTTTTGCCTGTTCACTGGTCTCACCTCAGGCAGAGAGCAAAGACATCGGATTTTTATGACCATGTGCTTCTCAAAGGCTGCCCATCGTATTTTAAGTGCCGCCCCTTGCGTCAAAGCTTGGACTTCGGTTGTGAATTAGCTGCTTGTGAGTTCTAAGTACATTTAGGGAATACGGATCCCAGACTTTTGAATGGTACAAAAATGACAGGAAACTCAGTACTGGGTGACCCAACTTCTTACGGGTCATGGTCACTCACAACTAGTTATCTATACAGAATCCGAATGGCTCCCACTGACACATTCGTACTCCTCTCGGAGGGCGTTATTGACGACGTCCACCACACAGTCTTCCGATGCAAAGCATTATCGGAAACAAGGGAAACAGGGGATCGGGTTCTCGCACGCCTTTTTTCAAAGGAAATGTTCAAGAAGATGATGGGCTCCCGGGAGCTTTAGGAAAAGACAAGTGTCTCAATAGAGCTATGAAGGCGGTACAAACCATGGAGTCACCTAGGAGACGGGTTTTAGGGGCCACAGGGATGGCGCAAGGTTCAGTGGCGAACAAAGGGCTGGAAGGGGACGAGGCAGAACCTGTAGGTGGTTCAGTTTCGTGGCATCTGATGGCCCCTCTGGCTGACTAGGGAACGCATTTATTAACCCTAGACGGATCTTCGAGGTAATGCGATAAGTTTTCCGAGCCATCCGGAATCAATACCAAATCCCCCCAAAAAAGATTAAAAAATACAAGGATTAACAGCGTGGGTGTGGTATTGCGTTGCCAATTTGACACTTGGGTGAGTTTTCTCTTAGACATCCTTGCTATCACTTCAATTGCTTTGAGCCAAAATTAGCTTGCCCAGCTGTTTGTACCGCTTCTCGGCCCTCTGGTACCTATCATCGTCGCCTCAAAGAGCATAATTCTGAGTAATTTAATACTTACAATATCCGCGCAGATATCCGCACAGATGAACGCACAAATAATTTCTTTTTTTTTATGAGAATGAGGATAAAATAGACAAGAGACATCACGATCTGGGTATTTCCGACGGTAGTGTAGAACCCCTACTTATTAAAACCTTAAAGCACAGGGTTTGGGTCATGGTTTGCGACTGATTGGGTGTTACATGAAACCCAGGCTTGCAAATGAGTCCGTAATGCATTACAAGTCCATTAGATGCCTGTTCCGGTTTATCGTCGATCAGAAGACGTCTAAGCCTTTTTCCTTCCAACTGATTCTTTTCCAATAGGACTGCTTCGCTCAAATTGCAATTGCCAACCCGCATATGCAGTCTAGGCGTTTTAGACTGTTGCTGAACATCTGCCTAAGCGTCCTGCATAGTCTTGTCTTTTGTTGCTTGAAAAGCCGTACTAGCAGTCAACTATAGCTGTGTTTGAAAGTGTCCTCTTATCTCAAGGAGCAGTACATACAGTAGGCAAACTCAGCCTGTCCGAACTCTATCTATGACTTTGCCTGGAGGTTCAACGGGAGGTAACGGTTGCAATCACTAGCAGAGCTGACTATACATTATACCTGTAAGGTCCTGAGAGCCGGGATACGTTGGAACTTTCCAGAGAGGATCTCTTGTAGGAATGGTGGCAGAGTTGATCCATAAGGGGGCCTCGAATAGCATTATAGGGGTTACCGAGGCCGCGCTCTTCCATCCAGCTTGATCCAGCTTGGCTCTTGCATTCTACGGGTTTCAGTCTCTTGCTTTACCTTTCATCGCGAAGATATCGACGTAAGCTATGTTGTCGAAGGCCTGAAGGAAGGTTTTCCAACTGGAGGTCCTGCTTATATAGCCCTCTGAAAAGATGAGAATGGACCCCTGGAATCCACCTTCTGTCATGCCCTAAGTTAAGGCATTTGCTTACTCCTCCGGTGGTCTGCGATTATGTTTGTGAAGTGCTGCTGTACCCGCTTCCCTAGAAGGGCTGTTGAAGCCATTTGTTACGTCAAGCATGATTCATGAACTATATTCGCTAGTATGTTGCGCACTGTAAGCCGCTTTATAATCAGTGGCGAATACTCATCTATCCTTGTGAAATGCATACTGTGAGTCGGACAGAAGATCGTGTGCCCCGACGTACTCCCAGGGCGGGCACATGTGCTGTTAGGCATGCTAACCCTTGGCTAGCATGCCTACTAGCATATATGCCGGTACATGTCCCTTTTTTTAGATATGAGCATAAAGTTCGCTTTTTATTCTTGGCTGACATCTGGCTACTTTGGGTAATACTAGAGGCCACTTCCCCCACTACTTCTGGAAACTCTCTAAAAAGGGCCCTAGCGGCCTCCGGAAGGATCCTATACGGATCCGGTTCCTTGTTCGATCTTATGAGTTTCGTGGCGGTCAGGGCTTCCTCCTCGGTAACCTTAGTAATAAGGTATGAGCTGAGCGCCCCGCATTATACGACAAGGTTTTCCCCGTGAATCCTGTTGAATACTAGAACATCCATTAGCCAAAACTTTTTCTCACGCTAAATATTATCTTTCTTACAGGTAGCTTTAGTCTTGCTGATAGCCTTAGACAGCTGATAGCAAAATATATTTTTCTGTCTCCTGCGACCTGAGTGGTTTGATGCATCTTCTCTTGCTCAAGCGTTCCACATCAGTATTCTCTATTCTGCCCACCAGTATTCTGGCTATATTACTCTGGTCCTCTTTCGATATACGGTGTCCAGTGTTTCAGCCCGTCTGAATATACACTTCAGCTAGATGGTGTCTTTAGACTAACCAGCTTAATTTAGTATACCTGAATTTCCTCCTTTAATGCGACCACGTTGTAGAACTTCATCCTAACTGCGTACGTGTGCGCGTCCAGTCAGCAATCTTTCGTTTGACCCAAATTGAAACTTTATGCAATGACGTCCACTAAAGTCCTCCTTTAACCAAGTCGAATATTAGCTTGATTGGCTACCTTGATGGTGGGGTTGCCCGCGCTAAGTGGTTTTAACCGTTCACACTTAAATTAAGATATAAGTTTTGCTTCTTTAAAAAAATACGTATTGCGACCTTCAGCCTAAACGAACGCAAGGTACGAATAGTTAAGTAATAGTATTGGCTTATAATAAATAAGTGCAGACCTTTAGAATGGTTCATTCATTGGTCGTTGACGCCATCTAGTTTCAGCAGGACAAAAAAAGTGAACGGGCGGAACGAACGTGCTGCACATAGGTTCGCGATAAGCCTGTTACAGAGAAATTCCGAAGTACCAGACACGTTAGACGCGTGTTTTCTCTGAATTGATTTAGTGTGCGACAAGCGGCATTAGATCGGTCGTCCTTGTAACAGTCTGGCTTTTTCTTTATATCTAAGATGTTCGACTCACCGAATATGCATAGAGAAGCACTGCGCCTCACTCTTATTTTATCAATAAAAGCGTAAGCCATTATGCCTCTGTTGTAGTTAAGCTATCTTCACAGCTTATTGGACTGTTTGACCGCTTGCTGTTGCTCAACATCCAACACTTCCAAAACCATCATCTATAATTCCACAAGTTCGTCGCGGTGAGTCTTTTTTGAAAAATGCCTTTCCCAACGGGAGTAAGTATTGGCGTAAGCGTGGTTTCATTTGTGCTCCCCGTGAGTCGACTTTGGTGGCTTGATGCATTCCCATGCGCCTTGCGATCGGAGAAGACACGTTGGTGCACGGGTTTAATCCCCGTTGTTGCATATTTGCATTTAAGGGGCCCGTTTTACAAAATGATGCAAAAAGCTCTACCGTGGACGTAAAATGTTGGCCGATGGTTAGTTCTGAAAATATTCTTCCCACGAGTTGTGCAAGATTTCAACGCTTGCCGGTGTGGGTTTTGTCGCAGTGTACTTTTTCGGAAAAGAGTGTTTTTTTTACTAGACAGCAATTTGAAAGAGCCGCAGTATTGCCCCTGCAGTTGTAATATACAATGGCAGCCCTACATATATTGCATATGGGGCTGAGAGCGCCACACATGTGGTACAAAGGCCGGTAACCGCCTTGCATCGATTCTGTAACCCAGGTTCTGTCATTTCATGCATCAAGACACCAGCATTTATCCTGCTACTAAATAAGACATGAATTCAATGCAGATGCGCTGATAACGGACTACCGATTCAGCTGCCGGCGTGAAGGAGACCTTAAGGACCATAGAAAACCTGCCATTTGCGTCTTGAAAGATCTCTCCAGCTCCTATCGTTTGCGCACAATCGGAATGAGATACGGAGTCCGAACAACATTTTCAATCACCTTACCTTAGCCCTGTCCGCAAACACCACTCTTTGCACGTTGACACTTACTATTGTTGCTACTACCTTCTTTGTTGAGCCCTTCCGCAAAATCTCTAACCGCCTCTGTTTGTTTTTTTCTTACTAGCCGACGTACATCGTCGCCTTTCAGCTGAATGAAACTTGTGAGTTCGACATTGTGGTCGTTGGCACTCATTCCTTTGAGGATTGTCGCAAAAGAAACACTATCTTCTTTTCAATGAGCATGAAGTATGGACTTTTTTCTGATTTGTGGCTCCTGGCTCGTCCCATTACATTTGACAACCGTGGTTACCGCTAGCTTTCGTTCAGGTTCGCAAAACAATTCTTCGAGAACCTTGCGAGTGCCTTTTTCTTTCCCCTCATGTTCTTCTTCTTTTTCTTTCATCGTCTACTTCGACGAAGGGATTATCGCTATTTCTTTCTGGTGCTGTCGTTGTGATTCCCTTTTTTCGTAACGATCCTCGTAATTACTTTAGCTGTAGACTGTTCAGAGCCTTCATTGAGATCCTGGAATTATGCTGCCATGCCTTTCTAAGTTGCGTCGCTCAATCGGTTTTCTTCTTTCGCAAATAGGGATTTATATGAGTTTCCTTGAAAGTTGTTCCTTGTTTTTGTAGAGCTGCTTTCGGATAATTTAGCCAGAAGGCCTCTAGCTCCTTGTTGGAGCCACTGCTTCCGATTCTACCGGAAATGCTTTGAGTCTCTTCAAGGTCTTGGGTTTAGCTTGGATATCTTCCATTTGTAATTTGACTTATATTGGACGTTTTTCGAATCTTAAACACACTTTTAGAGCTGTCTTACTAAATCCATCAAACATTCATGAAGCTCATCCCGCTTTTGTGAATATTCATTTTCGGAGCTTCATGCTTATGTTAATTGTGTTCGTAGCTTACAGCGGCCGTAACGTCCATTGTCACCACTTCTACATTTAGTTTTCCCTGCAAAAGTTCCGCAGGTAATGAATGATAATAGCGCTCGAGCTCGGTGACTTGGTGCATTCGCGTACGCTTTAACACGGTGGAGTCCCGTAGGCGACTGTTTCAATCCCCGGCATTAGATATTTGCATTTATGAGGTCCATGTACTGAAGTAATGCAAAAAACGCTACCGTGGATGTTAAATGTTGGCTGATGGTCAGCCCTAAAAATAGTTAGGTGTTCCTTAAGAGCTGCTTAATCAACCGCGGCACTTTCCGTTGTCTTTACGAGGCGTTTACGAGGTATGCAGGAACATCATGCGTCGGTCGTGTCTTTTCCTTCTAGAACTCAAGTTTCTTGATTTAGTCCTGTTTACAATCGCCGCATGAGTCGCCTTGGTTAGCTGAATCAGTGCCCAATGAGTTCAGGCCAAGAAAGCAGGCAGGTGTGTTTTATCTTTAGATCAACATGCTGGCTGCTCCTGACCTGAGGCCTTATTTTAAAATGCTTTAAGAACCAATAACTAATCGTGCAATCGCCTTGAAGTACTATATGATAATAGAAAAATCTTTCGCTAGAGGAGTATGTTGATATCCTAAAAATTAGAAATCGGCAGTTTATTCTTTCGCGCGACACAAGACCACAGCTACTTCTTTGCTGTCTGCTAGTACAGCAAAACACCACCCTACGATATCTTGCCTGCCCAGATTACCTGGAGCAGCCACACCCAGTAAAAGCATGCCCAGGGATTCCCTTTGGTGTGCTAACTGAACAGCCAGAGTCCACACGTCCACTCATGCCCACTCATGCCACGTCCACTCATGCCAAAGCCAAGGCCGGCCTCAGACAATTCCTACGTTTTTCTGGTGTCGCTTTTGGGCTGAAACTTTTTACTAAACCTTTTAAGTTTACGAGAGCTTATTTCATCCGTTTTTTGAAAAAAGGCGGAGCTAGGCACGTAACAGTACGTTAACTCTGCCCGGTTAGTAATAAACCAATAGCAATGCCTACGGACGTTAACGAATACACCAAATAATTTGTTCGAAGCACCCGAATTCTATTAAAGACTGCAACAAAAAGCAATGCTAATAAATGAGAAAGTTGAGCATATCTTTTATGTGCTATTGTTACACTCTGCAAGCAACAGGTTTATTAGTGTAGGAAGCTCTATTGCATATCTTAAACGAAACTCATGTACAGAAGTGGCTCGTGGTGATTTGTTGTGTCTACGCTAAATCGAATATGCCAGTTCTGCATAGGACGCATTAGTAAAAATCAAGTTGTGAGACTATTTAATAAACTTTCGATCAAACGGTAAGCGTGCCACCTTGATAGCCAGTCTTGAATTAAGGCCAACGCATTAATTATTCGATTCAGGGTCCTTTCGCTTCCTCATTCTAATCAGATTTTTCATGTACATAGCTGCGCAACCAAAATACAACCTTTCTACGTATGCGGTCACGATTAGAATTGGTGTGATACTGTAAAGCTCCACGAATGGCCCGTTCGAGCGCACGTGAACCGACGCTAAATCAATGAACTTTACAACGGCCCACTTTAACAATTTGTGAAACAATGCGCAGTTGTATACAATTTGTAAATTTTAACACACCTAAACTATTTATTTACAACATGTATTCGTATTATGGTGTCAAAAGTCCTTAAGAACTCAATGTCTTCTTTTTTATAAAAATTTAGTGCTTTTCTTTTTGTAGTTTACTCTGACCGTTATAGCAGAAAGGAAAAAAATAACTGCAGCTTGTTTTAAGAAAAAAGAAAAACAGCAAGATATTGCAAATTATAGCTGTTATAAAAAACTGTCTTTTAAATAGTGCATATGTATATTGTAATTCACAAGACTAGACTATAACTATTACGACAGGAGGCATTTCTAACACTTTGATGCCTTTTTTCATCCAAACTAATAATTCTATAAACTAAAAGTTTCATTAAACTAAAAAAACTAATCACTTCTAACTCTGCCTTTATTAATAACTATATTGAACCATGTACGGCGAACCATATATTTCGAGCAACTAAATTTACACTCAAATACTCTAACGGCCCAAATTATGAAGATTATGCATTTCATACTGTCGACCCAACTTCTATTTGAAGTTGTGCGTTAGCAGTAGATACGTCCATATTAGTTTATGTGGCTGTAGCTTTAGGGCCAAGGTGCTATACAAAATCAGCACAAATTGTAAACTAATTGGCTAGTGCAGCCCGTACCTCGAAGTACAAAACAAATAGGATATATGTTCGACAAGTTTAATATAAAATATCGCAGCGAGCTTTTCAACTAACCGTCAAATCTACCTTCGAATTTCATTGGCGATACCGGTGAGTACTCGTATCTGACTCAAAAAACAAGTGCGGATTACGTGCGTTATTACAGACGGAATTGGTTGTTTTTCAGTCATTAATCTTTGTTTTCGCCAGCTAAGTCATTTTCCATCAAAATCGTTGAAAGACTCATTGGAAAAATATGTAAAGTTGGTCAGCTCATGATGATCTGGCTGTCACCAAAAAAAAATAAAGATCATCATGAGCTAAGAGAGATATATTACTCTAGCGGTGTGATGACAGTAGGTCGCCAACAAGAGTCTCTAGAATAGACCGTAATACGATAAATTCAAAACAAATATTTGTCATTAGCTTTTCCCCCCAGATTCTGTGCAATTCATTAGTGCCTGATCAATTGTAACTAATCATCTATGCTGTCAACCAATCAAATAGGTTGTCGCCTTACCGTCTAATCAACAGTCATTCATCGGCAATTTTAGTTTGAAAACATGCAAAGTGTAAATTCTGTATGCAAGACACATCATCAGGACTCAACTTTTTTCAGAAGTACAGGAAGCGAACTCCAACTGTTGGTCACATCGTGTAATGAAATAGTCCTGTATTAAAATAGTTCTGTTAGCTTTAATAAAAAAAAATTCGCTTTGGCCATTTAAATAAGCAAATTTATTTGCTGCGCGAGTGTATAGGTTACGATAATCATAGTTACGATGGAGCAAGAAATATCTTTAAATTTAGATTTTATTTTAGAAAATTCATGTGTCAAAATATTTTAAATCTTTTCTACCAAGCATCCGTTCACTAATTATTCTGAAAATAAACAATGCATAAGCTTTGTCTAAAATTCAGTAACTGTCAGTGCTCCAATATCGAAGGGTTGAAATTCCCGAGCGGTCTCTATGAAAATGGAATCTTTACCTTACGCCATAGTTTGGTAGAACAATTTCAATTCACTAACTGAAACTTATTTTTGACCCGATTACTTTAATTGAGCAAAGGCGCCATGGCATTGTTTAAGCTTTGTATAATTTCCCCGTGATCTGGTAAAAAGTCGTAAGTTCGGATTACGACAGTGTGTATCGACGTTCTACGCAGCACAGAGACATTTTTTTAATCATGCCTGCTATACTATGTTAGGATGGATAAAATTACGGTGCATATTTTTCGTTACTTATCGTTTTATGCGTGATTGAAATGAATATTGCTCCTAGTAGACACTCCTTTGGGCAATATTTAGTCAAATTTTGGTTAAACGCTCATATGAATAATCCGAACATGCCCTTACTTTCTCAAATTTGCCATCATGTGTATTCCTGTCTACAATTTCTACTACTAAACCTATAAGAGCAGAACGTAGTTGTCCACACAATAAATGCCTCTAATGCTAATGTCTCAGAGACAGCGATGGCAATAAGCATGTCCTTAGTGAGATGCCATACTTGCGGAGTCAAAGGAACGAAATATTATGAACAGTGAGACGCCGTACTTGTCGAGTCAAAGGAACGAAATATTATGTACAGTTAAAAGAATTTCGCGTCACGTTAGTTCAAATTATCGAAAAAAAATTTTTAGTAAGATCTGAAGAGTATATTGTTTTTAGGTAAGATGTACACCAGTTTAGGTGGTTTCAGATTTAGCAAACTGACATTTTCGAACTTAAATGCAGATCACGTTCCTTTGGTGGGTAAATACGAAATTTGGTATGAATCTTCCCTTGGCATGAATCCCACGAATTCTGTTTCCACAAATAAAATGAAGGTGATTACTTCATGTGAACCTATTAGCTGAGCGCGGTTGTGGGGATGCGGAAAACAAGAGATATTTGACACCCGCAGCTCATTT
Organism: Tropilaelaps mercedesae; assembly: GCA_002081605.1. Classification (NCBI taxonomy): domain Eukaryota; kingdom Metazoa; phylum Arthropoda; class Arachnida; order Mesostigmata; family Laelapidae; genus Tropilaelaps; species Tropilaelaps mercedesae. The sequence continues at coordinate 32,460 of MNPL01015649.1, read as the reverse complement.
CGGCCAACTATTCTTGGGAATAAGACCTTAAATTCGATTGTGTCATTGAATGACAGCGTCTTTATACTAGCAACACTTCTATTTTTATTTTTATTTTTTTCATACGTTTTTGTTTGAGACCATCGATCTGTGAGTACATAGCATCGATAACAAAATGAAAAAACATGATGGCACATGTTTCGGCACACTATAACGTGATATTGTATATACAGCCTAAAACAACCTTAAACTTTGTGAAAAAATAATGAAATGGAACTAACAAAACTAAGAGAAAATAAACGAAGAAATTAACGAAATTTCAAAAATAGCTTATACGCTGTAAAGAGCTTATACGCTGCACTACAAAGTATTCACATTACAATTACAATGCATGAATATTACGTCGATAGCTTTAATCTGAGTCAAGGAATTGAATTTTAGATTTTAATAACAAGTTTGTCATGCTTTATATATATATATATATATAAAGGAATTTAGTCTATATATATACACAAAAGTGAGATTGAAAATGAATACGAACACCTCATGCAGGTAATTAAGGAATTCCACTTTTCCATATGCTAAATTAAGGAGAGACTACTGAGATGACACGAAAATATTTAGCCAAATGCTATCTCTCACAGCGCACACACACACGTGAAGTCGTCTAATACCCTGCGGGCATGTACATAGACATGTTATATTCTGTGGACGATCTAAGGACGTTATATATATAGTAAAATAAAAAATAAACGGAAAACCATGCAACTCGACGTTTGTTTATGCAAACATGCGCCGCAGCCGCGTTTTAGATCGCATTATCACTGTACCTTCGAATTCCCAAAAATTATAAAAATTAGGCAATTGTAATAGCAGCTGTAGCAGCGGCCACAAAGCGCTTGCGCAGCTTTGATGTACAGCCAGCCTAAAGCCAGCCGTAAAACATTATATAATGTCGGATAGAGTGCGTACGAAAGAGAGAGAAAGAAATCTGTTCGTCTTTAGGTTTTTCTGTGGATATTACTATATTTGTGAAAAATGTGTTAGTAGAAGCTTCGCCACATTACTCACGACGCACCTCTTGGTGTACAAAAATTTGCTGATCTGCTGCCACGTTCTAACTTGATTAGTATTACCTTTAATTCTCATCAAAATAAAAACCTCAAAATAACTCGAGCGACTTTTTATCACGCGAGATCTTTTGGGGTTTTTATTATTTCGTGCATATTGTTAGCAATCTTTATCATAATATGTTAGCCTTAGAAGTTTTGCTCTCTCTTCAGAAGAGAATGAATTCAGGGCAGCGATATGGGAATTTTGCGTCTCTTCAAAAAATTCGAAGCCATTCTCATTTGGTAAATTTTTTGACTTTGAGCAAGACATAATATTGCAACTACAGCTTAAGATTGATGTTGGTAATGACGTTGCCGATTGTTAAAGTTAAAAAGTTAAAAAGTAAAGTTAATTACAACTTGAGACCATTCAATTTCGACACTGTACGTAATAAGATTTTTTTATTATTGCGTCTTCCTGCCAGTTTGTTGTTATCATTATGGGTTCAAATGCTTTTCTCGCGGGACGCTAGCAAGGTCAATTTAGAAAAATTTTGGAGGAAAAAATTAAGAATATTCTCGAATTCATTAGAGACTGCCACTATCTAGTTCTTCTAGCTCGTCTACCCGGCCATTAACTTTAATCTTGTAGTTCTTAATTATTTTTTGAAGGATTATAATTTTACTAGTATTGCAATTGACGTTGTTTAAACCTAGAAGATACATCACGGATAAGCCCATTTCGGAATTGGAGTGGTTCCCTGTCCATCTGCAGCGGATCGAGAACTTTCCGAAGATGAAGGTTTTCACGAATCTTGCGCAAAGTTGCGTCTAAAAATTGGTTAAATACCAAAATCCAAAAATTTGGTACTTAACCAATTTGGTATTTAAACAATTCTTAACCAAGAGTTTCAACGATATTCCAAAAACACCATTGAAACTCTATTCCTCAAGAGGACATCCATTTATGTGTATCCCATCGCATATTATAGATTCGGTTTAAATTTTAGCATTTTTACAAATGAGCATAGTATGATTAGATAGATTTTAAAATAAATGCTTCACCAAAAGCGTGAGTTCAAATATATACAACCACATTGAAATTGTATTGAACACTAACTGCCGTTGCGTGTACATCGTTTTCTTTAATGATATAAACTCACAAAGCTGAATACTAGTAAATAAATAGACGCAGTTTATTCAGCATTGTCTCAATCTGTATTATTTACTCTAATTGTTGTTTATCACGAAACGAAAGGTTTGCTTTGTTGATGTTACAAACACTTAGCCCCTAATAAAATTGAATTTCGTATAGCTTAGACCAAACACAACATTTTGAGCCAAGACGAACACTCCTTTGCCACGCGAAATGACTCAGTTCAATGATAAAAGTTTTTCGCGCAGTAACTGTCATCCAAAATAGATTTACTTCTAGTCGATATTTAGTTCAAGCATATCGAAGTATAGATAGTATAGATCGAAGTATAGAATCTTGAAATGAAATTGCAGTCTATTTAATAGTGTGTTTTGGATTGAACGAACAGTTTTTATATACGTGAAGAGCCACTGTAATTCTACTCCTATTATGTGACGTTCACGTGTCCTATTGAGGGACCCATAGACAAAAAAGCATCTGATAATCGGAGAGTCGAGCAGACAAGCCCAAATTGTGCTATCTGGTTACCCCTATGTAAAGCAGAATAAAGTGGTTCGGGGGAGGGGCATCTAAATCGAAAAAAATTTACTTTTGAGCCGTTTCAGAGAAAACATTGGGAGACAGAGAGCTTTATATACAGTATGATAAACGTCGAACAGATAGAGGCGCAATCCAATACTACCTACGGGATACTTTAACGCAAAAGGCGTTTATACTTTAATTTAATTGCTGCTCTAGCGCAGTGCCGGGTATAGAGAGCTTCGTCGTATTTGACAACGCTCATCTATATCAACATAAACATAAATATCATCCCAGTTTCACGCGTGTAGCAGTGTGCTAGCCTAATTAAAAGAGGCCAAGTGAACCCATCAAGCCCCTAACGAAGCTTAGGCACCCTGAGATCCGACTCGAGCCGTGTATAATATATGCCCCTCCTATATCTTGTGGCCGTAACGTCCACGGCGTATGCAATGTAAGTCTCCGATTCAAAATATTGATTTTATCAAATACATAGCGTGATTGTGTACAGATCCTAAACGACTCAGAGCATTATCCTCAGAGCGCAAGCCTTTTGTAACCTAGACGGTATTGTAAGGCCTCTATTAAAATTTGACAAGCATACAAGTAACGTCGGTCGTTCTTTCGGTGATATCTGTAGTAGAATATTTCGCTGTCTTGTTATTAGCACTTGACAAAGTCCAAAACTTGATACGCAGAGTTATTAGTAGTTTCAAAAGAACAGTTGTATCAAAGACGTTAAGCAATATATATATATATATATATATATATGAAATTAAGCGATTTTACGAATATTTATAGTAGTACTAATTATAACAATAATATTCGTATTGACGGAAATAATTCTACTCGCAATTAAATTATACCTTCGTATTTTTTACGGAACCCTTGACTTCAGCAAAATCGAAAAAAAAATTATTGTTTACAAAGCATTATAAGTGGAATAGAAAATCGTAAATTAACGTCATAATTTAGTCGTTCTTCAACATTCACAGATGTGTTTAACAACAGGCTAGCAACGAATATCATTATCATGATGTTTGCGGTATTTTTAGGTCTGTAGCATCGTGAATGTCTCCTATCGGCGGTAAATATGAATGATTACAGGCGATGCGGCGTTATCTTGTCTACGAGCCTTCTAAGAAACTGTCGTATACTTATGTAGGCAGTCAATATTTTTTGAAATTTGTACCATTTCAAGTACTATGGCAAGAGAGCGCCTGAAACTTACACTGAAACAATCTGAATGGTGATGGTACCAAAATATTATGAGTCGCAGAGACTTAAAATAGTATTTAAAATAAGTATACTGCGACTAGCCATCTGGTAATTATTGATTAAATAGTAATTATCGTTCAAACCAAATATACAAATTTTAATTGATACAATCAATAATAATAATATAAAAAAATAAGAATAATAATCATGTGCCATTGAAGAACTTTGGAAAACGAAAGAAATGCGAAGAGTGAGCTGCCTATAGTAACTGCTGATTACCGATTGGGCGGGCAGATCTTAATCCACTTGACAGATTTTCTGTCAATATAAAGCTCGATTAACAGCAGATTGGTTGAAGAGTCGTACACAGCTTTATATTAATTGTGTTAATATTGCGCAACACATCCGTTATGGCCATTCTGTGCTCACTCAGGTAGAAATTAATTGCTTTTCTAAACGTAGAGCTAATGAGCCCAGACCTACTACACAAATCTAGAGCAATTCAGAGCTCGGTGACTTGGCGCATTCCTGTGCGCCTTACGACCGAAGGAGACACGTGAGTGCACGAGTTCGATCGCCGCCGTGGAACACTTATAGGACCCGTTTTCCTAAGTAATGGAAAAGCAGTACTGCGGACGTTCAATGTTGGCTGAGTTGGCCCTAGAACACATGTCCCGTTCACCATATTTACATTTGAGGTGTATCAGCGCTGCATCGTCGATCTCAGATTAATGGAGCAGCGCTGTAAATTAGTACAAACATTAATTAGTGCCCGGTGTATTGGTTGCTCATATATAAGTCAAGTGTAGCTTGAATCCTTGCTTCATTCATCATTTCTACCATTACTTAAGAGCATTTCATTATAATAATACGATGCAATCTATTCATCTATTACAGATGCCACTCATGTAGAACATTTCATTCGTTCGTTCACGAAAATATGGTGGAAACGTAATCTTCGGAACCAAAAAGATTCTACGCGTTATATAACTCTCGTAGTGGTTTATTCGTAGCCTGAGATTAAAACAACTACTATTGGAATCATAATTTGGCAAACGGTACCTGCTATAAAAACTAATGCATGGCGTCAGCTATCGAAAGTAATGAATCAGATATACTGCTGGGAATGCCGTTGTAAAATCTACAATAAGGGCTCTGAAGTAGGGCATATACATCACAACACATTAATCTAAAATAATATTACACGTAGTTAAAGCTATTGGATCGTTGGCCATCCAAAATATCATGGTGGTAAATGTACGGCTCATCACGTAGTTAACCTAGTTCGAATTCTTACCGCGCTAAAGGCTTTTAAAACGATTGTGTATGTCTCAAGTTGCTTAAAGCTCCATTTCTCTTCTATCTCATTTAAGATCTAAAGTGTACATTTAACATGAGTCTAGTCTAAAATAAAGTGAAGCGAGCCTAAACTTGGACACTGCAGAACATTGCCGTGATCAAAACTAAACAACTTTTATCGTGGATATAATGATGAAATGAGAAATAACTACAAGATTATTTTTCCAGACTCAAAGCAGAATTCCAACGTCAAATAAGTGTTCAGAATTCTCGTGAAATTTCTATCACTACTTGGTTTTGTGTTATATTTTTGGTGTAAGTTGTTCTATGCATAGAGTAATTCATTAATGTCATACTAATTACAAATACCAACATGGACTTGAACTTTTTGTACCCCTTTTATATTGTGAATTTCGGTTGCAGACTTCTATTCAGAATATATTTGGCATCGCTAGAATTAGTTTACGCACTAACACTTTAAGTCGTTTTTAAGAATGAAATGCTGAGAGATGTTATTTGACTTCGTTTTTAAACGACACCCAGAATTGATAAGGTGTGGCAAAGAACTTTCTTGAGCATTGAGAGCTATGCGAGTGTCATTTTAAAACAAAATCAACTGGAAAATTTAGGGCACTCCTGGCTATACTGTCTTCAGGCATTTTTTGGAAATATCTATTAAATATAATTGAAATCAACCCACTATATTCTTAACATAATTTGAGTGCGTCGGGTAAAGATCAATTGAAAAATCTCAATCACAAGGTTTTTTCGAAATATTTGAAAATTGTGTTAAATCATTGATTTGCTCTTGCTCCGCGCTCGATCGCATGCTTTTGGCGTTACATTTAAGGTACGTCTTGAAAATATGTGTCAACTGGATTTATTTGAGGCTGATTGATCGGTAGCACTATATGGTTGTGTAGTAAACGTCTTTTCATTAAAAGACTGTTTGAGCCAAATAAAATACTGTTCAAGCCAAAATAAAAATATTCAGACCCATTTGAACACTCGGTTTAACGAAATAAGTTTATATTTTTCACGACTGTGATGAAGTTAGTACCGGCTGTGGTTGTTGCTACCAACATTCGCAGTACGAGGTGGTTTCTACCATGAAACTTAAGCACAAGACCTTGAAGAATGTCAGTTATCGCAAACGGGAGAGTCGTAGAATCTTGCATGCAAATAATGCTGAAGATGTATTGGTCTTGTTGATTTCCCTTGCTGTCATTGTCACAGTTATATAAATGCATATATTCATCGTCGAATGAGTGCCCGTTATGATACATTTGGTCTTTGGTACACTAAATTTTTACATCTGGTCTAGTAGGTGGAATACTTTGAATTTTCCAAATCAAGACAAGGCGTTCTGCTCTATTTAATTAGGTTATGGCTTTAATCTAAAGTCTTAATCACGCAACTCTCGGACCGATTCAGCTCGAAATCCCTGTATCACAATAAAAATAATTTATCAGTATCTTCTTTTATACCGTACAAGTAAAATTAAGGATCTGACGTTCTAAAATGTTTTTGCCTGAAACAAGTCGAAACCATATTAAACGAGGCCAATTCTTGAACTAGGCTTATATATTCTGTCAGGATGTGGAATTTGCTGTAATATGCCGAGTAAAATTTGTTTACTGCGAAAACTGTCATCTAAAGCTGAACCTCGTGAAACAAAGAGGAATTTAACGATGTATAGCATTGTCAGTCTTTCAGTTTCGTAATTGTATATGAAATATAGTTGTATATTACAAGATGTGACCTAAAGCATGTGACAAGCTACAGTGAGAAGGTAAGGTAGTGATGGTTTGTATTGTATTCGATATAGCTGGAGGTTAATTGTTCAAAGGTACTTCATATATTCCTGCTTATTGTGATGGCTGTTAGTTAAATCGAAGAAAGCGCTGCTATTTCACAACCGCAAATAAGCGTTTAATTGAATGTCTCCAAATTTTTGCTAAATTCTTAGCCCGACTTACTCAAAATCAAACTTTTTGTTGATGCCAACTGCAGTTGAAATGAACAACTCATTTTACGTAATAGGTAACAAGCTCCATCTAATTCTGTTATCTTTAACCTGATGAGAAATTGATATCTAAAGTTGCTAGAGAAAATGCAGTGTGCATTTCTGTGCAGAGTTGAACTTGCCATATGTATAGATCCCAGATTGCAAAACTCCACCAGTGACACCAGTGGTGATATCGCACAACTTTGCAGGCGTTGCAGAAACTTAGAATTGCACCCAATGGATAATTATAGAATTATAATGGACTACTTGGTACCGTATGGAGATGTTTTTGGCGATGTAACACAATATTTCTTTTTCTTAAATAAAGGAACAAAACCTTTCACCTTAAAGTCGAAATGCGGGTTTTGAATCATACTCTTTCGGCAAAATTAGGCTGATAAGCCACCGATTAAGTAGCTTGTAGAAAATAATCCAAATAGATTACAAGTAAAAGGTTCAAATGTTTAAAAACGTAACAAACGTTAGGATATATAAAAGGATCACAAAAAATAAACTGAGAGTTTGGCTCTATACATCCAGAGAGATTTCGCAAATGAATCTAGTTGTTTCTTCTTAAACTCCTCTTTAATCTTCAACTGATTACTTAAATCTTCTAAATCATATTTTAAACTTGGTTTGGTAGGGAAGTTATAAAGGATATTACTGTTTGAGACCCGGCCTCAGCCTCCTGGTCAACGGCATACTTGAAGAAAGAGTAGCGCTATAATTACAGTATTCTTTGAAGAAATACTTGAGATTTTGCATAATTGGCCCCGAGTCTCCCGAAATGCAGGCAATCTAACTCGAAAAGCTAAAAAATAAAAGGCATCCACATCATACGTAAAGATTCTCCTCTGTCAGCATACGGAACAAAAAAAACAAATCGAATAAAAAATCTGCCAGACATATTAAATACCGTAATAAAAGCAAATAGTTACGTTTAATGTAGTTTTATATGGGAGCAAAAGTATTCAAATTTTAACGCGAATTGATTATATTGTGAAAATCACGAAACACTAAAGTGATCTGAACTCAAAGCGCCAAATACTATCCTCCAGCAAAATTCTATCAAAAACTCCTGACAAAAAGAAAAACATTTACTCGTACATACAGACACTTAAATTTTGTATGCATATATATAGATTAGACTTGCCTAATATATTATCATACCATCTTATGCATTACCATACCATCGTATATTAACCAACCGTAATCCCTTTCAGCTAAAATAAGCGTTTTCTTACTGATAATTAGGAGAACGCTGATTTTACCATCTTTTAGCCGCACAATGCTCGACCTAACTGTGCAGTGTCTCAAAAATCAATTTTTTTATATTATAGCGCTGGAGCATCTTTAATTGCCATTTATCGAATCACATAAATCGAATTTCAAAACTCACGAAAGTTCCATAGCCATCGTGTCTTACCAGACCCAACATAATGAAAAAAGGATGAAAAAAAGAGAAGAACAAAATGAATAAATAAATATAATTAGTTTAATAAAAGCGGCCAACTCAAAAGTTCAAACTATGGCCTCCGATGCGTTGTGGCCAATACCCTGCTTTATTATCTATGCAACGAAGCTTCACGGAGAACTGCGTAGATCAATTTCAGTTGCTCGACCGCTATTCCTGAAGAGATGCTGACATGCCATTCGGACTCCCAATTTCAGATTTTTCGACGACTTACCTGATTATTTCAATCTGCTCGGTGGGTCAAGTCTTGAAATGTGACATTTTTCTTAGGGTACCTCAACATCTAGACGCTGCCACTGGTAGCGCACTGTTCTTTCAAAAAGGGCCAAAGTGTCCAATATTATCACTTAATATTGTTAATATCATTATTTATATATGAATTTGTCTAGTTTTGTCACCGGCCGGACACAAATTTGGACGATATTTCGTTGACATTTAATACGCTAAGCCCCGGCCTCTAAATATATTATTCAAGACTTTTACCAAAAGGGCTTCGATTAGTCTTCGCTCAAACAAATTAAAAGTCGTAGTGCATATATTTATTAAGACGAAGTCCATCATGGGCATGAGAAATTACAAATAGCAGTTCTTGTCAGGGTAGTATAAATTTCAAATAAACTAACACCTTAAATCCAAAAAAATTGAGGACAGGGTTGACACCACACTTAATAGTATTTCAAACAGATTCTAGTAAACATCTAAAACAGCTTACTTACCAATAGTAGGAATTTCTAAGTAATTTCTATACTCAAATAAGACGACTTAAGCCATGCATGTCTAATCGTTTGCTTTTGTGTGAAGTAACGGTAGTATATTCACACTTTATATCTCGTGTTGAATTTTCAAAGAGCAAGTAAGCTCTGCAGGAAGTAATCACCGTCGCAACCTCAAGAACAGTAGTAGTCCGCTACTGTAACAAATAAATTCCCTTAATGAACTTCCTGCTCACTATGATGACGGTCATGCTTGTTTTGTGAATTCAAAATGATTGAATTCTGTGAAGTGCGGCTGACGTTGCCGTCAATAACTATCGGAACTTGTCTAGTTGTTGGAAGTCCGAAAAACACTGTCACCGCTTCTGTACTCAAAATATGAACGGAAGTTTTTACTTTTATGAAGCTTCCCAATGCGATTTCATTTGCCACAGATTTTTGCAAGACTAACTTACAATCCCTTGAGGACTCAATGATTTGCGCAACGTCAGATTCGTATACATAAGCTTCAGCTTGAAAAGCTGTTTTGTTGACGTTTTTTGTAACATCAAAGGCAAGTTGCTTGTCTTTCGGTGGACTGTCCCAACCACTCTTGCAGTTTGCGTTGATGCTATTTTCTACTACAGCTGTCACTGTTTCAAATCTTTGCTTTAAAGAGTTAGCGTTGTCACTAACGCGTACAACCTGTGGTGTCTCGAAGCGCTGGTGTGCTTTCTTAAGATGCGTTTTTAGGTTGGCCTTCCTTGCAAAACGCATGTCGCACACTGAACACTCGAAGGGCTTGGCATCAGTATGTACAATCATATGCTTTGTCAAATTGCTTAGAAAACGGGTGGCATAAGCGCATCTGGAATTAAAAAAACAACAATAGACAATTTTGTCATTTATTTTATGCCTATTTAAAATTCCTTACAAAAGCTATAGAAACGATTTACGTATTTATTTGACTTCCGGAGTATGACCTTTGGGAAATACCGAAGAGGCATCGAAAAGGACATGTAATAAACATATAATATACATAAAGTAATAATAACTCTATTCATGGTCGAATAAAATTTTCTGCGACTACCGATATTCAAGCTGACGTACCTTCTAATTTATTTTCAAGCTTCGAGTATGTTACTATAAACTTTTTATCGAGCTACAAGCTGCGAGTTTGTAACTATAAACTTTTTATCGAGCTACAATTTTAGTATGCATAACATTGTTTTACTAAGGGTGAATAGGTTCCTTACTGCTACGAATCTCGGCTTGTACTTTATATGTGCTCGCTGTTCAAGTTTGGCTTTGGTTAAATGTCTACTCGAGTATTATAAATAGCGCTCCGTAACATGGTATTTGACTGTATGTATAATAGAGAAATTGGCTTCATCCATATCTGATTGTATCGAATACAAATATTGGTTATGCAATCATTCTGCTTGGCTTACAGCAATTCTTTATACAAACAGATACGGCAGCGAATTTAAGGCGCATTATTTGTACTCCTTAACGCGTTGATCATTTAAGTTTGAAAGTATCCGGAACATATTTTCAAAACGACTAAGTTTATTTAAGGGCTAGGCGAATTTTATAAATATACACTGAAGAATTCACAATATTCACAATTTTTTCAGACTTACCTTTTATCATCATTGTATCTTTGCATATTTTTGTTAAATCTGATTAGACGCTAACCATGAGTTTTTACAATTGCTTCGCACTTGTATGCGCAGGCTATCGGATTACAATGGGCGGCAGGCTGGACATTTATGCCAACGTGAGACCACTAAAAATCCGATAATACAATTACACAATTCTATAAAAATGTTTGCAATATAAATCAGTTCATAGACAGTTCCTAGAATGAGGACAGGGCCCAAATTATACCTACGTTGTATTTTTTTTTTGTTTTTCGAACTGTTTCAGTAACATTTGATAAGTATTGGTTTAGGTAGCTTACTATTATAATTACGCTAGTCAATGTAATTACTTCGGAACTTCCGTGAATTTGAATGTATACTTTTATTCCTGAGGATAAAATCCATCAACTCCAATCCTATAGGTAAAATATCTGAAAAATAGTTGAAATCCTTTGTTCAACGTTGAGCATGTACACATTTACGTACTAAACGCATAATAAAATTTTCGGATTGGCGGCAGTTAGAAGAGGAAATTGGGAGAAGACATTGATGAATAAAACGATAAACAAATATAATAGTAGCTGAGAAAGCACTCACAGCTACCAAAGCATATTAAGAAATTCGAAACAAGAACTTTTCCAAAAAATATAGCACATGGTCGGTATTTTAAGGTTTAGCTGCAATATTTAAATGAAGATTATATATATATGTATATATACATATATATATGCTTACCGGTCACATCGGTACGGTGTAGGATCTGACGAATGAACGACTCGATGTATGGCAAGAACGCGTCGACTAACGGCGGCTAATCCACACGTCTCGCACCGAAACGGCCTGCGTCGTTCGTGCACCTGCAGTAAAATTGCTTCAACGGTTAGAGTTATATCAACAGCCTTGCATAACTACCCCCGCTCTGCCATTAGGGCGACGTTTCTTCATCCACTCAACCGCCAGTTTTATCCACTCCATTGATCCTTCGCTTAACGACACTGCTAAAGATATCAGATAACAAAAACATACTCCTCAAACATATTTTTAAGTATAACTGAAAGACACCATTTATATTTGCTCCACATCATTATGTTCCCATATAATATTAGTAATTGTAATATCAGTAAATAGCGGTTAGGCAACAGTTATAGAGGACACCGTAATATTTGCTATCTACTGCTTTTTTTAGCTTTTAATATAGAGGTTCTTCACTCAACTTGATATTTGATTGAAATACTGACAGAAACCGCGGCGGGGACACAAAGTTTTGGGTGTAAACTACCCGACTGATATGTCAATTCGCTCACGCAGTGTAGACATCCTTTGCGAAACCATACATAGATAAAAAATTTTAAAAAATTATGGTATTACGTTTTACGGTGAAAGAGATGCATAGTCGTGTTCAACAAACAAACACATCCATGGTTCATACAATTTCTGTACTGCATTTTTTGAATAGTTGAAACAATGTAGCCAACTGAAACATGTTTTTCCTGTTTTTACTCATGACGTTTCTCTATCATTAAGGACAAACTGCCAACGTGTCAATTCCCATGCTTATCAGTAAAAACGTTGCACAAAGTGTGATCGCGTCTTCTAAAGCAGGTTGGAATGTTTGAATTCTAATTACTGACCTACTTATATTTCACTTTTTGGGGATTACTCAAACTCACAAAGTTAGTGAACACACATGTACTCACGTGATTACATCGGACATTTTTAATAAAGGCAACACTATTTTTTAAAATACAATATTGTACTTATTTTGTGGTTTGAAACCTTCATGCGAAAATTGCGCACTGTATGAACACAGTATTAATAATAGGGTAATAATTAAATCAATACGAGACAAGAGTTTATGATGTACAAAAAGCCCCTGAATCACGTTACCCATGATGACCATCGAGTAGAATTGTTTGATAAATGAAGATTAAGAAATGAATGATGTTTAAAAAAAAAGTTTTTGAGGGTAATTCTGTTTACGGGCAAAAGTGAAGCCAAAACCTAGTTTGCAAGTCAGATATTCGCATAACTCGAATGCTAAGATGAACAAGCTCTTAGCTTTTAAATACAGGTGAGGCACGATTGTTTAATCAATTTGGTGACTTGTTTTTCTTTGTACAAAACAGAGCTAACATTGTTTTGATTGATTTTCGATGACTTTTTCGCGTAATCCGGACCCAGTTTCATCAAAGCATCTATAATTTTCTTCTCAAGAGTTTTAATGTCTATTAAAAAATTAACGTATTTTTTTCTCTTGTGAAATATTGTGGAGTCTAAGGGTGATCTCGGTGATGTAAGACTGGGCGTCAGAAGAATTTTCCAAGCTTCGTAAGCTGAGTAATAGAAGTGCAAAGTCCTAATAGTATATTTATGATGCTTCTAATACCATACAAATGTTCTTAGGGCACCCTTTGGTGTAGCATATCGCGACTTACAGAGGGTCTCACTAAAGTGTCTCCCGTCCAAAAGAAGACCAAACAGAGATCACTGGTACTTTACGTCTTGACAGGTGGTGAAATTTTAAATTGTACAATTTTAACAAAGTGAATTCACTATACGCGCGCGAGCGTTCTTATTAGTGAAAATGTTTTGGTTGTGAAATTAAACAACATGATGTTAAACAAACTGATAATCTTTCAAGGCAGGCTATTGATGTACCCTATATGCACCTAAAACCGACTGAATGGAAATCGATAGTTTAACGAGTTTCATCTAACCTACGGATTCTCAATGTTATTCTAGGAGAGTCTCATACAACTCATCGGGCAGCCATCGTCCACCTGTAAACACCTCTAAATGTATCACATTCTTTTAATTTGCACTGCTAATATAAAATATATATATATATATATATACATATATAACTTAATTAAATTATCCCTTAACACCTAACTGCCCTGTAGCCATAACAAATCATACAAAATGTAACTCATATTATATTTTATGCACCTATAATGCCTAACGAGGTCAATGTTAGTTGAACATATGCGCGGTTGTTTCTAAAACTATGAGAAACAAACATAAAAATAGTAGAAAAGCACCTGCTCCTCGTGGTAGCGGATGATACAACGGGAACGGGCGCGATATTCGCAACGTGAGCACCGCCACGGTTTCGGATCATTGTGAAGGCGCGCGCAATGGGAACCCATAGCCTTAGCGCTACCTGTAGCAAATTGACAGCTGGCACACACAAATAATGGTCCCGTAGCCTGATCGGGATCGAAGCTATGCACCAACCTTAAATGCCGCCGCAAATGCTGAGGTAATCGACAAATGTAAGGGCAATGTTCACAGTGCACGCTTTTAGCTTCGTGTGTCTTCCGGTGTCGCCTTAAATTTTGACGGAAGTTACAGCGATAGTCGCACCTTTCACACTCGTACGCCCTTTTTTTTTCAGGCGGCATCATGAAATCACTAGGCTAAAAAAAGAACTTTATTTGGTAAGATAGCAAAGACGCCGCTATTAATTGCCATCAACCAGACAGTTACCTTCAAGCCAATATAATGCGCATAAAATGTTTGTGGTTTTGCATATCACCAGAATTTGATCACCTCACTCACACGCAACTAAACTTATATACGGGTAAGGCTTGCAATAGGCATTATATAACAAATATACGATTTTTATTCGATGTTTTGCCTAAAATTGATATACACAGTGCTTCTAAATGCCTTAAGTACCTTTATTTGTGGGCTTAAAAGTTAACGCAAGTGGCCTATAGAACGTCGCGTATTCTTTCAAGCCTTTCAACACAGCGGGAAACTAAGGCTACTATTGGGCGCTTCTGGCAGGGTTAAACGTTAAAGAGACAGCGATTGTAGGCAAAGCTTGTCATAGAGACTAAAGAACAGCATCGTCACATAGATTGCGGCCCGTTTCATCTCGTTCCGCCTTCCCATTGTCTTCAAGTTCCCTCGCCCGTTAGACGTCTGAATCCTTCCCTATCGAATTCCCTTTCCATCGTAGGCGGAGCCTCGAAAAACGCAAGGGGAGATATCAGACTTATAAGCCGTGAGTCTGCCGGACCATGTGGCTTGGATGACAGCGTTCTCCGTCAGGTAGAACGATGTCTAAAAATTGTACACTTTTCAGGTAAACGTGTGATCCAATCAGGTTATTGCTTGCTAGTGCCACGTACTTGAGGGCTTCCTACCTTTTATGCGTTACTTTTTTTAGGGCTGACCATGAGCCAACATTTAACGTCCACGGTACCGCCATTTGCATTACTTCGTAAGACAAATCCCATAAATGTAAATGTGCGACAGCGGGGATCGAACTCACACAGCTATGTGTCTCCTTCGGTGGCAAAGCGCACGCCAATACACCAAGCCACCGAGCTCAACTTTACGAGTTGTTTGGTGTTCAATATGTTTGTGTTTTTAACGGTTGTCATTGCATTGATTATTGTAATGTATGGCGTGAATACGAGTATATCATTTGTAATGATAATATATGGTTCTATTTATTTTCTGATTATATCACGGGACTCCTGTTACCACTCCTGTTACCAAACATATGGCACTATGAACAATATTCGCGTAATTATTTATATGTATACAATAAGTATAAGACTAGAACACACAATTACAATACGATGAGACGGCAGGAGAAAATGTTGTAACCTCCATATCAAAGAATGAGATTAACTAAGAGGTTTAAGAAAGTTTAGATCGGTAGTTTATGATGGAGTAAGCGAAACGTATGAAAGGATCGTCTCAAAAAGACACTTCTTTCATATAAATTTGATTTAGAAGGTACAAAGTAACCTAATGGACTTGCTGTAATTGTTCGTTACATAAGTGATCCGTATGCATTCGATCCACGTTCCTTGTGTAATGGGTCAGCAACTAATTTGTGATATAACCACGTATATTTTCAAGTTCAGTAATAAAATTCATTTAAATTTGAGTAGTAAAGTGAAAGGGCCATTTTTTATTCGCCAATAATGCATTCTAAATAGTAATGGCACGATTATTAAAATGGAGGATTTTAAAAGCCTGGTGAATGTGTAAGAGGGGACGCATTTTTACGAATACGCAAGGGGAGGAACTTCTTAAATTAAGAACGTTGGCTTTATGCCTCTGCTTAACGGTGCCAAGGTCTTAATCCATAGGGAGCCACTCACATAGATCGACATACCATCTGCATAAAGTATTTTCTCTATAGTTCAGCAATAGTTCAAGTGCGCTCCCCCGAAGTAACATGTACCCTGTACATCGTATTTTTTAGCTAGTCGAAATAAGTTTACCGATATGGACACCATGGTTCCGGCCTCAAATAAAAAAAAACGTGAAATTATAGGCATATTGGGTAAATCAGTGGGCTAACAGGGTCAAAGGCCTTCGGTCAAAGACTGAATGATGACCAAATTTTTATTTTACACAAGGGATCAGAAAGGTGCAGTACCATATGGACCTTCTTGTACATTTTACGAAAGTTTTACTAAGTTGTGTTGAAAAATTTTATTTGGCAAAGAAATGATGTGATTAATTCAGTAAGGTACATTTAGTCATTTTTGAATGTGAAGCAAATAGCAATGGGACGTCACTTCTCACATGTTCCTTACTAACTTTAAACGATTTTCGGTTTGCAGGCATGCGATTCGGTTCTCGTTGTGTATGCTTCTGAGTGTCTGCCCCCGCACAAGCAGACGTTAAGATCTGAGAGGCCTTGGCTGCCGTAATCTCTCGGTGGATAGATCCTAACCGTCCTTGGCCAGTGCGTAAGCTGTGACAAGTCAATCTGGCGTATCTGCCATCGTTTGCTCAAGCTGGTTAGTGGTAAGAGAGACACGTCTATCTGGAACGTTTTGTGCCTGTGGTCGCTCAATGTGTTTGGGCTCCTATCAGCAATGTGCTATGCTGACCGCCGCATCGCCTACGATGGTGAGGTTGAGGTAACACTCCTGCTCTCTCCTCATGAACGTCGGAATAAGTTCGTCGTTCACAAAAACCAGATCATATTGGGCCAGCTAGTCTAACAGCGCCCGTCTCCTCTAGCATGTGCGACGACTGCCGTAAGCTTCCCCAGCTGTGTTGAAGTCACCTGTGATGAACACTTTCTTGCCTTTGCGCAGCGCGATAATACTCGCTACTGCCACGAAGAATCCCTCGAACTGGTCGACTGGGGCGTTCAGCATAAAGTAGCAGGGGTATAAGATCTCCAGTGGTTCCACTTCTAGCCAGAAACAAACGCTTTCCAAATTTCTTACCCTTTATAGCTAGATCAAGCGCTTGCCCGGTCCACCATGCAGCCGTGTCCGCCGCCTGACCTGTATGCGTTCCCTTCGTTGTCCATATCCGGTATTCGGCTCAGAGGGAAGGCAAAGCCCGTGCGGTTATTGTTCGCCTAGAAGAACTTAAATTCTTGTTGGCTGCATGGGTGCTGATGAACCATCTTTCAATTACTATTTTTGTCTGACAAACATTTTTCTTTTTTTTCCGATCCCTCCGACGGAAATGATTTCTCAGCTCATTCCGTCTCCTCAGGCGTGACTGATATCTAACCCACAGTGCAACAACCAACGTCGCAGCCGCCACGAGCCGCTTCTGGATCTTCTTTGCTAGGGCCTCAAAGATTCCACTAACTGCGTCCACTGTGTGGGGTACCACCTCGGCTTCCGTTCCGTTGGAGACCTGGTTACTCGGGTCACGAAATCCACATGCGCCGCATTACTACACGGCAAATTACGGAAGTAAGCTTCTCTAGGACGCCATGAACGAGAGCCTATCAGCTCTCACATCATTCATCACGAGAGCGACTTGTCCTCTGTGATCAGCCTCCTCCGCCATAAGCCTAACCATTAAGAATCCAACCGTGTTGGCGGACAGGGAAAGTCTGCCATCGGTCTCGACTTGCGCATGAATGCGCAGGACTGCGACCGGATCCGCCTGCGTACTGTCGAGAGAAACGAAATTCACCACGGCTGCTAAAGCCCTCAATATCGTCTTTCTCGCTGTGCGTAAGCAGGGCGGTTTGGACTATGTGAGCGGGTCCCAGGGATTCCGGCACGAACCGCAAGTTTCGGAATATTTCGTCCGACCACAAGCTGCTGCAGCACCTAACCACTCGGAACGCGCGGTGGCTGTGTAGACGCGGCTGCTGAGCGTGGTGCTGAGCCTCGTGTGGCCTCGGTAGTGCCCCGCCGGATTGCAATGTGGTTCCATCCGGATGCCACCCGGCACCACAGCATCTTCGGGACCAATAGGTCACCCGACCGACCGACATCTCGGGGGCACTTTGCGGTACCTATAAGTTTCGTTCCATCTAAACAAGGGTAGGCCCAACGCGGAGGCAGGCCGGCCTTCCCTGCACTGGACGGTAGAGTCCTCAAGGCAGATGCGAAGGTGCTTCGCGCCCCTGTACTATCCATCAAACTGGAGTACCTATTTTTTTTTATTAGGGCTTATCATCAGCCAACATGTAACGTCCACCGTAACAATTTTTGTTATTACAAAGCATTACTTTGTAAGACGGACACCATATAAATGTAAATGTCCATCGGCGGGGATCGAGCCCGAACGTGTCTCCTCCGGTCGCAAGGCGCATACAAATACACCAAGCCATCGAGCTCGGACCTAGAGTACGTTCTTTTATATTTTTTTAGGGCTGACCGTGCCAACATTTAATGTCCAGAGTACCACTTCTTGCATTTTTTCGTAAAACGAACCCCACATAAATGTAAATGTGCACCGGCGGGGATCGAACCCGTGCAGTTATCTGTCTCCTTTAGTCGCAAGGCGCACACGAATGCATCAAGCCACCGACCGCGACAGACGTCGATCACATATAGTTCTAGAACTGTACCCCATCGAAGCTTTTCTGCTTTGACGCCTAGCAGCCCGCCGCCACTACAGCCCGAGTGTTCGTTCTGCACCTACGACCT
This sequence comes from Tropilaelaps mercedesae, assembly GCA_002081605.1. Taxonomy (NCBI): domain Eukaryota; kingdom Metazoa; phylum Arthropoda; class Arachnida; order Mesostigmata; family Laelapidae; genus Tropilaelaps; species Tropilaelaps mercedesae. Next base: position 13,534 of record MNPL01015649.1, on the reverse strand, counting down.
CATGGGTTGTTTCTTTGCTGAAATACAGGGTGGTGGGTAGCTCACTGGGAGACGCGGCTCCGCACAGTCCCTGAAAGAACTGGAACTGACTGACACCTGTGTTCGTTGCTCGGCAATCGTTGTGAGGAAGTGTCGAACTTAATCCAGCCATCAATACTCAAACTAGGCGTGTTGGAATAACACAGGAGGGCGACAGATTGTTGTCGAAAACTTCATATGTAATGAAAGAAGTCACATTTGACCGACGAATGAGTCCGTTTTGTTTAAACTCAGCTAAGTGCCATTGTGCAGCTCCTTGTGTGTCATAGCTTATTCAAGAATGAGTGGTGCAGAATGGATCTAAAAACTAAACTCTTTGGAGACCCTCCGATTTTAAGCTCGACATTGTTTCTCGCATTATTTCGAGCAACCTCAAGTATAAAGAGTTCAACTAGCACAAAGGTATGCCATTAGCGGCATTAATGCATTTCGTGAACAGACATATTCAAATGAGGGAATAACGAACTGACTGGGACTCTCGCTTTGGGGTGGTCTAAGTTTTGAAATACTGTGCGTGACTAACAATAAGCGAGCTTTGCGGTAAGGCCGCTTGGTGCTTAAGGGAGATGGAGCATTATTGAAAAAAACCTTGATTTCACTTGGGTTAAGCTAACTAAAATCTGTATAACTTTCGACTTCCACTAATGTTTATATTTCCGTGTTTTGCCCCATAAATAATCTAAATATTTTTTAAAGCTGACCATCAGCCAACATTTAACGTCCACGGTGGCAGTTTTCGCATTACTTCGTAAGACGGACCCCATATAAATGTAAATGTGCACCGGCGGCGATTGAACCCGTGCACCTACGTGTCTCCTTCAGTCACAAGGCGCATACGAATGCACCAAGTCAGCGAGCTCGACCCCCTAAATAATCTAGCAAGACTTTGTATTATAGAGCTGTAAACTGTTTGATGCTTTAAAACATAGTCTATTTTCAACAACCTGTTTTCTTCGTCGTTTTGAATACTCAAACGTTTGAACGTTGTACTTCAGAAATTAACAAGAGCTAAATAAACCTTATTCTGAACGTATATTCGGACACTTAAAACACTATTGGGCCTCGTATTGTTTCTGATAGGTATATACCAACAGAATAGCCGACTGTAGGACAGACTTTTTTCAAGTCTTGTAATCTTGGACAAGATCTGTGAATTCCTGAGAACAGCCTATCTATCTATGCAGTAGCCATAAAACTGTTCCATTTTTCCTTTTTTTCTTTTTCGGCATTTTCAATCTTAATTCGTCCTTCATTCTCGGTGTCTTGCTATGACTTCTATTGATGACGTATTGCGTTGGTACAACCTTGACGATGTGACCACATCTGTATTCAATGTGTGTTTCTATACTCTGTGTTTTTGCCGAAACTTACATGTATACACACGCGCGAAGTTCTTTTCGTTTCTTAGAGTATACTCAACCTTGGAATAAATGTGACATTCAGCTTGACGCTACCTTACTTAATATGACCTCTTCAGTCGACGTGACTAATGCAATTTGATTTTAGGCGGCTTATTGTATATAATCCAGAATTCTATCAAATTAAAATTGACGTTTATTTACGTAATTATTGGGTTAAAATAATTGAGTTGTCGTACGATAAAAAAGTAAAACAACATAAATATACGAACTGGCGCAACAATATTAACATTTGTAGGCAATTTTGATTTGTAAAAATACGAGGATTGTTATGTACAATGAAAATCGCAACTTGCGACTGCGTTCCGAACAAATATATGTAACACCAAAATAGTTACAGGAATAAATGTACATGAATATCTTTTTCGCGAAAATTAGCGCAACTGTATAGGGAGCAAGCTCTAGACACCAGGTAGACAAGTAATGACGACTTGACTCTTCGAAGGTCTTGTGCCTCATTTAGCACCTTAAGAATTCGCAAGCGTTGTTAGCACATCGTATTAGAATTCTGGTGACCGAATACAAAATGGAACATATCTACAAAACTCAGATAACATCTAGAATAGAACAAACAATGTAGATATGATACATATATAAGGCTCCCCGTAGACTCCCAATATTATCTCACCTGGCGACGATTCGATACGATCTGCCCTCACCGCTTTTTTCCTATAAAAAAGGCCTAAGGCAACTTGACACTTTTGAATGGCGCTTGAAAGATTCCAGCATCTTTTGAAAGAAATAGTACAGTTTCGGTAGTTGACAGCCACGACCATATATGAAGAGAAACCGTTGGACAAATACTTGCTCTCAATGCTATCCGTGGCTTTTTGCTGGAGTAGTGAAAAAGGTTCTACCGTATTTTCTAAAAAACACCGAGATACTCCATCTCCCTTCCGTCGCGAATAAATCGGTCCTTCGTGTATATAGATTCCGAAAAATATCGAAGATGCCACAACCATAGAAGTCGATTTTGTTTTAACCAAATTCCTCGAATAATCACAAGCATAGTGTGACGATAATAGCTATGAGTGGAATAAGACAACGCTATGTCCCAAGTCTACTAAGGGCTGTAAATCTTCAAACCAGTTGCAAACACCTTCTTCTCAGTCCCACCATATGACGAGACTTGTTGGCGCAAACCTCTGCCATTAAACCTTGAATCTATACTCTAGTTTATTCTTCTCGAAACCTCCCCCTTGAAAACATACTTGGCTTGCATATTGGTTGGAAGTAAAGCAAATGCACAGCTGAAGGTACGCCAACATTTAGAGCTATTCAAGATCGGAGTTTATTACATAGGCCACCAGACTAATCCAAAAGCAGGTCAACTGCTATCACTTGCTACTGTCGTTATTTCTTCAACCAAACCAGGAATCACCGAGCGCTACACACCTGGTCGTGCGTTCTTTCCGAACGATTTGCTGACCATAAAAACTAGTTCGTGAAAGTCTTTCATGCACGCAGAATTCGCCTGGTTTTTCTTTCAAAAAGCGGTATAAATCGGTTCAGTCAACGCGTACGTTACCTTTGCAAGGAGGCATAAGGAGTTCAATGCCTGATTAAAACGATTGTCTACTTCAAAAAAATTAGATTTGGGTTACAATTGGGAAATATAACAACAGAATCGTTTATCGAGTTGAATGTAAACAACACTCATTATTATTTTTTCAAATGTTTGCATTGATCACACTTGCAACAGAGTTCTACCCAAAAGTTTCCAAATGCACAACACACCTCCCAAATGTACACTTTCTCTTCAAAGCGTACTTAAGCAACTACACACGGAAGGTGGAACACCACGTTGGAAGGTGTATTAAAACGTTTTGTTTAAATTTTTGCTATTTTGTGTGGTTTTGGATACTAGATTAATCTGCTTTAGTTTATTAAGGGGATATATCACGCAGATGTACCACATGCACTTGATGCAACTAAAATGCAAAAAGCGCTACAGTGGACGTCGAATGTTGGCTGAAGGTCAGCCCTGACAAATTTTTTCTTTAATGTATCCAAAATACCTGGACAGCGAACTTTTGTAAAGCCTGAAATTGGTTTGTTTTTTAAGTTGCTCATTTATGAATAGCCAAATTGCTTTACAAGACGACACAATAAGGCGAATGATCTAGTCTGCTGCTCTACAAAATAAAAAAGCTTCTCTATTAAAACCAACTTTAAGCAATAAATATTTTCGCACGTCTTGCAATATGTCTTGCAGATATTTCATTCCGTGCTTGTTAGGGGATGCAAGACCCAGTTTACAACCAACAAGGCCGTTACATAATTAGATCTATAACTGTTTCTTAACAGACTGTTTGGCAGAATTTATATAAGAACAATATTTTAAAAATGTTTATCCGGTTGTAACGGCATCCAGATTTATTTTGGTCTGAAAGACCCACCTTCAATCGTTTTAGAGGCCTGACAAAGTGCCTCATGTTAGCCGGAAAGGGCCTGTTATTTGCAAAGACCATATATAACTAGTAGTTGGAAAACAGAGTCTTAGCAAAATATATATCCTCCATAGGTTTTGATGCGCCGATAAATTCCAATTGAGATTGGTTTAACGGTTTTAAATAGATGATGTTGTTGACTTCCATATAATGAATGGAATGCGGTTCTCTATCTAGTCTTTTATTTTGTTGTACCATGCCTGTTGCTTTTATCACGAGCCATGGCAACAGATAATTGGTTAGCTAAACTATTAAGCTACTAATTGAGGTCTTGCGGTGTAGCATTTCACCCGTTCGAGCCTCTATGAGTAAGTTTTATGCAAACTCACGCCGTCAGTCATGTTTGAGGGTCAGGACTGACAATCCTCCTATAACATTGGAAATGCAAACTAATCTTCACATTAACTGAATATTGCAAATAATCTGCAAAAAACATTAATATAGTAACGCTGTCATCAACAGAAGCAGGTTACTGCAAACACCCTGGTGCAGCAAAGTCAAAACATATGCTTAACTACCCGCATGATGGAAATTCCACGGAAAAATGTGATGCTGGTCATCAAGCCCTCGATGTTCTTGCAATTCTTCAAAAACTTTGTTTACCGGAAAATATTTGCAGTGATGTTCTACGTTTTGAATGAAGATGACATTACAGGTGGGTATACTGCAAATATAGGTTCAAATATCCTCAAATGACTGCAAAGGATGCGCTAGGTAACATGCATGCCATTACTCATTAGTTAATATTTGTCGAACATTTTGTCAAATCACGAATTGCGTTTTTAACGAACAGTTGTTCTGTGCCTCATGCATATAGCGCAAAAAAATCTCACAGGGGCCCACGCCAAATCCTTACAAAAGTAGTTGCGGACGTTCTTACCATAAATCTAGGAAAAAATGATTAAGCATGATTTGTTCGCTTTGAGTGATAATTACATTGATGGATCGGTTGTTGAGTGAATGTTATTTTTATGTTTAGAATTAGCCAATATTCTTGAGAAATCTTGGCTCGTGCAAAAATCACAGTGTAACTAACTATATCTGGTGTAGATCAGGGTGTGTCGTCTGAGATTCCTCTTACCTTTTTAGCCCTGAAATGCAGAACTGCAAAATAACCAGCTGTGAGTATCGGTGGTAAAAGGATGTTCATAGTCTAACAAATTCGCAATCTCCACAGGCTATATTGAAACTTTGGTTGATAACGTTAATCTTTTTCTCAGGTTTGCTCATCTCCTTAGGTATGTGTCCGAATTCTCCTATATACTAATCGCTTATTTTATATCGGCGATTAAGCAAAACGGCACTTTTATTAATTATCTTGCAATAAGTAACGTTTTTTCAAGTAGTGCACTAACTGAGGCCGCTGCTCGGCAGTTAGAAACGGCAATCTGCACTTGTAACAAAAATGTCGATATTATATTGTATGCTTTTGAACATTACTTTGGTAATAAAGAGGTGGGCCAATTAAGTATGTTTAATATTAGGCTTTGCTCTAAGCGCGCTCTATTTGATCTTTGTACAAAGTGGTCTAGGTAAATCCGGAATTTCTTTGAAAGAACGCTTGAACGAGCTTAAACAAAATGTTTGGCAGCTATTTACTACACATGGCTGGCTGAATCTTATGCTGTCATTTTGAAAGAATTGAGGTTCCTCCTGTACAATGCATTCATTGAATATTTTCGGCACCACAACGAAGCTCAATTCAAATAGAACATGAACACACCGGAATCATAGCGGAGGTAGAATGCTCGCTTTTGGAGTACATTTGTCCAATATTTACGTGCTGTACGAATCCCACACTGATTGTGAACCTTCTTGGTTACACGAAAATAACAGTTTATGACACTGCAGTTGAATACGCGGTTGCTTAACAAGCAACTGCTCCGACTGCTCAGGAGCACCTCAATTAAAATTCAAATGCTATCAAAATTAGGCGGAAATCTGCGAAAGTCAAACAAGCATGTTCTAAGACTTTTGGTTGCCCAGCAGCTCAGATTTGAGTCCGTTAAACTACTGAGTATGGAGCATCATTAAGTCAGACAGAGCACGACAAATATCTTCATGCCAACATTTATTTACTCTCTACTACTATCACGATGTCGTTCAGGCTGAGTCAAAGCTTTGATAGAAGGAGCAAAAAGTCATTTCAGTCAATACATGAAAAAAATGTACCTTTTGTTTGAAAAAAAATGTACTTATTTTCTTTTAGATTTTTACTTAAATACGAGCGATATCGAGAACTCTGGATTTAACTGGCTGCTCTGCGTATGAGCCGGGCTTACCCACTACTATTGGTAACAAACTAATAAAGTAACAATCAGGGCAAATCCAAATAAACCCTCTTTGACCCTCATGTTAATGAAGCATAGAAAGGAAATTCTTTCGGTGTAACATTCAATTACACCACCCATAGACACGATCTAGAATCCAAGAGGGAATAGGAAAACGGAGTCTTTAAGCTTTCCGATCAAATTTGCAGCTTACCGTTTCTGAGCGTAATCTGAAGAAATTTCAAAACAAGATATAAGAATATAGTTATAATCTTGAACTGGAAAATATTCTTTTATAGAACACTGTGTCATTGAAAAACATTACCGAGAGTTCGAGAACACCACTGTCGTATGGCGTATCAACTCTAGCTATGAACTGAAGCTTCTTCATTTTATGTCGCATCAATGATCAGCGGCACTCTTATCATGTGAATCCACTCCTACCTATCTAAAGAGGACTTTTTGCCATGGAAAAAAATTTAGTCATTTTAATTTCGGAGTCCTCGACTCTTTCAAAAACATACGTTCTGCTTATGTAGCTTATGTATGTGCAGCGGTATACCTGATGCTAAATTATTTTGCAATGCATCAGTTTGAAGCTCTTTTAAACACGCTTATTTGCTTCTACATCTTGTTAACAATGGGAGAAGTTATATACATGACTATATTTTTGAATGTATATGAAATAGTGCTCTATAACTTGAACTAAATCCGCACCGTTCACGCCAAGGTTTGTGGCATGGTAGAAATTCATTTTGAATATGCGACGCGATAAGGATAAAGCTGTTCTTCATGTTGGCTAATCGTATTCGTCATTAATATTAGCACATCTTATGCGTGGTGATGCTAATAATTGTTAGGCTTTTGGAAATCATTGTTTCTGACCTGGAGCTTGAACCCGAGTGTTTAAGATTGATATGCCAAAGCCCACCCTAATTACAGAACCCTGCGCAAGCACGAATGAAACGGTCGCGCATGAATTCATTTACGAGCATAAAACCTATTTCTTATCACAATTATCGCAATTACCACAAGTATCACAATTATCGTATTCAAACACTACTTATGAATACCGTATTGTTTGAAAAATAACATGAGTCAAAATTGCAAAAATTCTCCTACTCGAACCATAAAGGAAATAGTGTTTGAGGAAATTCGCTAAATGGAATCAAATATGTTTTATTTTTCTGGAAAGTCCATGTCCTGTTGAGGAAGCAGACACGTACACATTTTTTTTGAGCAGACATGTACGTCCGATATAGCCTACAATGGTGGGCTAAAAATAGATAGCTTATTTGTTAGATTCCTTCGATATAACGATTTATTATTCAGTTACCATTTAGATATATAGCAAATGTAAGCATGAGATCCTGCGTTTTGCTACGTTGTCGGCTGTTTTTTCCTCTGAGTCGATCTCTTTTCCAATTTATCGCGGGTTGGTGAATTCTCCAAGCCGTTGCCAAAGCTCCATTGTATGCAAAGAGACTATGTGTAGAGCGCTCCGTATTCTAATGCCTTCATGGCCCACTTGCCCGCACCACGCATTACTACTAAAGCAACAGTTCACTTAGAAATTCTCAACGGTAAACGTTGTTTCACGTTCCCATTTCCTTAAATATACCTACGCTGCGTAGCCTTATGCACGTGCCTGGCGGTACCTCGCTCCTTGTCGAGTGTACATAACTCAGTCTTTTTGTTACTAAGTAATGGAAGATCTTTCACTAGTGGGGTGGAGTTTTCATTCGAGCCGCAGTATCTTAGCCGCCGCATCAACTAATGATGTTCTATTCTGTACACAAAATGTAGTATATTTGTGCACACAAAGTTATGCAGTATAATTTTGTACGTATGATTTGCTTATACATTTGGCATAGCTTTAAAGGCATAGATTTAAATCATATAAATATGAGGTGTCCTTGGGTATAATAACGAACTGTCGGCCAGCGGTGGGGGACATTTAACACCTATGAACAATAACAGACCACCTTTAAACAGTTTCTACCCATAGGACATCACATCAAATCGGAAGTAACATGATGAATAAAATTGTATTACATTTATAGATTTGAAAATTACAAAGGCAGGCCAAAGAAAAAATAACTCCATGACTTTTGTATGACTTGTATTCGATGTGTCGTCTTGGTTTGTCATGCATCGAGAAGCTTCTCCGCAGTTGCAACATCGTTTCAACTTACGCGCAGCCCTTTCGTCGACCATCGAGAAAGTAGTACGTAACTCGAAATGCGCGTCCACTTTTAAGAAATGGCTCTACTTGTTATGTCTTCCAACATAACTTCGAAATAGAAGAGAACTCTTTTGCAATAAAGCGCCTATCGGTTGAAGGGGTAGTGAGTGCGAATAGATCGTGATAATCTTGGTCTAACGTACGAGTTGTAAGTTTTCTTTATTTGGGCGTACAGTCACCATGAGCTTCATCATAAAAGGTGCAAAGGAATGACAAAGATCCGTTAGCATAGTAACTTGCCCTTAATAATTAGAGAACCTCTAGAAACTTCTGGAAGCAAACTAGCAACAATAAGTGCCTCCTCCAAGTAAGCAAAATGTGAAATAAGTGACAAAGATGAAACGGAAGTTTTCATTTTCAACCATGTAGAGCTTGTTTGCGGGTAAGGTTGTAAAGCTTAAGATTGTACAGTCCAAGATTTTAAAAGGATCTGGCCTTCATGAGAAGTTTATCTCGGGATTTTGGCTACTAGCACTGTAAGTACATATGGCGGTGAGGGATTTTTAAAGGACTTTAAGAAGCCTAACTTGCGCAATAAGTTAAATATCTCACCTAAATAATGATATGGTCTATTCTTTACACCCACAATACAGAAGTACTGCATTTTGTAGAACAATGAAAAAGAGATAATCCAGTGAAACGATTGATATAAAATACTGCCTCGGGTGCTGGAATGATTCCCGTTTGGTAACTATGTTCATGTATTATAAAGCACCGTGTCATAAAGAAGTACTTTTGAAGTGCTCTCCTGCAATAGTATCGACGTTATATTATGGCCCGAAAATTGAATTCGATCTTAGATGTGTGGTGTTATCTTAAAAATGAGCAATTCAAGGATAAATTGCTCCAGGTAAATCTGACAGATTGCACAAATGTCTTCAAAGCATGTCATACCGAGTAGTCGCAATCGTGATGATCAGGAATAGCATTACTAAATACTAGCCTTCGAAAGTACCAATACTCCACAACCGTTTATAAGTGACTATCCAATGACAGCGTATCCATGTGGGAACATGAATGGTACGATTGAAGAACAAAAAGGAGCAGATGTCTTATATAAAACGAACCGCATGTCGATACTTATTCGAGAACAGGGCTTGTTTTTGATCACGGGAATATATGAAATTTTTTGAAACGTCCTATTTATTGGTCACCGGCTGTATTTAAACACCTAATTTACCTTCTCAGTATTTCATCTGAAATGAAATTTTAGCGAAGGGAACAAAATAATAAGTAATACATTGAGTGATTCTAGTAATCAATGCAGTTTCATTTTGCCAAACTTCGCCCAATTCTAAATATAAGGCAATTTCAACTGAAAAACTTGTCTGAGGCTCAAACTATCCGTTAGCTAACATGACATCTGTTGTTCATATATACGGTCCATATCATTCTTGTTTCTCATTATATCATCTTTGAAGGTATATTTGGACTGCTAATAGACTGTTAAAATGTTTCAAAAAGAATATATA
>MNPL01015647.1:18174-29399 GCA_002081605.1 Tropilaelaps mercedesae | reverse complement strand
CTACATAGCAATATATGAATTACAAAAGTTTATATATATATATATATATATATATATATATTGATAGGAATTGTAACTATTTTATTTTCTACAACTGCGCCTAATTAGAAGAAAACGAACTGACATATTTACTTGAGGATTACTAGCATTATTTATTGCAGGTATACATCAACACTGAGCTCCAAATGACAACTCGTACAAGTTTACGGTTTTTGAGACAACGTGTCCCATTCAATACCGATCTCACGTATTCTCCATTTGGGACAGAGGGCAGCGGTTAGGCATCTGGAACGTCAATCGATACATTACTGTTTCCCGCTGCTTCGTTGACCAATTAGTTCTGCCATCTCTCTGTTCTATCATGCTTTATCTCGCCGTCCTCGATTAGATACAACCAATTTGCAATTTTCCCGCTTTCGATGCCTTTATAAATCTCATCGACTACTACTCTTCGCTGTCTTTGACCAACTACTCAACGAACCTGGCACTGAAATTGTCCGTTTCCTCTTGACGATGATGTTGTTAGTGCTTTTGTTTACAAATTGCGCACACTACGAGTCGTGTGCCACTCGTCCGCACACCACTACTCGTCCAATCTTCACGCATAATTTGCATTGTAGCAAACCCTGGGGGACGGCCTTCACTTGGCGCCCGACTTCTGGAATGGGCTGAGAATGTCGGCCTCCAGACAATATTCCCCGCAAGCATCGTACAAACCTCTTCAGCAAACTCCACGTTCCTCGGCCTGCTCGTCAACGTAGCGGACGCCCTTTCCCAAAACTCGCTCCAATATTCGACTTCGGGGAACTGCGTCCAGCCACCATAGAGGCACATCCACATTCGTCCTCCGATGCGCCCATATATGCATAGTGCTCCAACTGTGGCTGCTTGGATCCAACGGAGCAACTCGGGTGTGCTCCATTGAACTCAATTGATTTTAAAGTGAAGCCTGCTTGATGGGTAGGTAGCAATTGGACGCCACACACTTGAAGAGCATAGCGGTAGGCAGATGTAGAGATGTAAGGCTGAGGCGGAGGCACCTGCTGTTGGCAGATCTGTCTGTAGAGGATGATGAAGAAGTGGCTCTCGACTCCCAAGTGATTTGCTCGTCAATGAATCAATTTCGATAACGCGGGAAACAGCGAGTGCTAGGTGAGAAGGCGACTTTGTGTGACTTCATAGCATCACTGAGGCATCGATCGCCTTGTTCGCTAATACTGTTCGGTGACGCGTTGCCAAGTTAGGGGAATAACCCACAAATGTCTATCCGAAAATGGGTACCCAAAGGCAGGTCATAGGTCGGATGTATGTGATAATAGCACCCATGCTATCGACGTACCTGTGCGCGAAAAGATCCATACGTATGAATTGCAACGAGAGCGATGATTCACGTATTATTGCGCTGTCATTAATACATGCACACCAAATTTAGTTTGGGGCGTTTGTTAACAAAGGGTCAATTGTGAATCGCTGAAAAACGAGAGATATGCCTCATTTAACCGGTGATGACATTCCAACTAGAAACGAAGTGCAGGGTGCAAGTGAGACTTGCAAAGTGCTCTAAAATAGTAGTTTCATTAAATAATTCTCCATTCGCACGAATTTTCTACATCCTTGTAACACTGCTCCCGAGAGATAGGATGATGATAACGAATTATTGAGAATTTAAGAGTCACAGACACGAAAAATTCGCAAAGCGACCGGCCTGTTTATTTTGGAGTATTACTCTATTGATTTAAATTTATGAATACGTAAATGCCAATAAGACTATTATCATAACACGTCTTTACTGTTAGGTAGAAGTAACTTAGCATGGTAATTTTAGTTGTCAACTGGCAGTCAAACAAGCTGTTTAAACATTTATTCCTCGTGACGTCATTCCATTTATAATCGCACAATGTCAACTTTGTCATAACACAGAATTTGTATATCTTTGGTTGACTGTTGTTTGGTGTTTGACTAATCAGCAAGCGCAAGAGCACATCACACATAATGAAATCATAGACATAGCGATTGCGCCCATCGCCCGCTTTTGCGAGGGTATGAGTCATGTCAAATAACAACTCCAAAGGACGTGGTTCATTTTAGATGAACTCTGGACACCGATTCATTTTAAAATTCGTACTGGATCATCCTCTTCTGGCGCTATACTGCTTCTCAAGCGCACGCAGGTCACGCGGTTCTCGTTATTTTCATCTGACATTTGTTCCGCCTTCAAGGGACAATACTCTGTTCGCTCTGACAGCACTCAAAGATGCTGACTCGCATTTTCACGATCAGCCGTCCAGTCCATTCCGATTGTTTGCAAGTATAGGCAATATTATTAGGCACATTGTTAAATATTGAAGAGGACTGAAGTTAAACGAAGTCGCTGTTCGGATCCCGTTCTTAATTCCAATTTCGTTTCGATTCTTAATGAGTTTTATTCGAGGGAGGTAATGATAGAGTCATCGTCATTACGTCGACAAGTCTCGACCTCTTCCAGTATTTTCGCTGCTCTCAGCTGCTTGGCGTTAACATGGAATCATTAATGAAGCGTAGAAGTGTTTCCTTGGTGATGCTACGCCCCTTCGTCTTCCGCCGCCCGTTTTAGCGTCCACGTCCTTTATCGCGCATGGAGTCTCTCGGAGAAAGGAAAATAAGGAAAAATAGAAAGGTAGAAGAAGCAAGAGCTCTCTGACGGGGAAAAGAAAACCGAACAGAGTAAAGATGTCCGAACAACGTCTGAAGGATCGTAAATCGAGCGGTGGATATGGGATCAAGGTCAATGATGTATCTAGAAGAAGAGAATACAACGACGGACGCTTAAAAGAGTTCGCAGTAATTACGTATATAACAAAAGATGCAGCGTTCTGCTCACAATTAATATTTTCTAGCAAAACGGTGGTAAAAGATATTAGAAATCTTTAAAATCATTCTGTTTGACGTGTATAAAACGAGCTGTCCTAAACAGTTGCTATGGAATGCAAAATAGTAAAATACATGTTAAATATGAAACTGCATTGCATGCAGTCATTGCGAGCACTAAAACATGCATTCTTGATAAATCAGTTGTACATACAAACTTTATCCATGGTGCAGTATGATAAGATTGGTCGATTTTAGTAGCATGATGTCTGTAATCTTTCTGGATGATATTTTTCTCTACTTTAACAAACAGCATACTAAAACATTCTTATTATTATAAAAAACGCAGTCAGAACCAAAAAAATATCGCAAGTGAAGACTAAACAGTGTTTCATGAAAACCGAATGAGAATATAAACAAACTTGAAGCGTTTCATATTTTTAATGAAAAGTCTCTACCGAAAAAACTTTCGCGCATAGAAATTGTAGACGTCACTTTAGTATCACAAAGCATCAAGAAATCGCGTTAAAGACTTCGAAAAAATAAATCCTCATAGAAAAGACGGGGCCTACACAGGCCCCAGTAGGGGCGAGGGTGGATGCGGGAAAGGTCTATGACCAACACGAAGGTCCTGGATCCCAATATCCTCGTTCGCTAAATAGTGTATACGCATACCGAGAATTTTACGTCTAAGCGTATATTAACCTGGCTGCGCTATAGGCTGACAAGGGAAACTTCCCTGATGTGGTACCTACTTCCGGTTGAGACGGAAGTACTCTCGATATAAAAGACCTTGAAGAGGAGAGCGAGTGGATGATCCACGAAAAAATATTTGCACACCGGTGAAAGGGCAAAGAACATCACAGCCACGGCTCCAGTAACAGCTTGCCCCCTCGCTTCTTCTGCTTAATCTGCAGCCGTATCCACTATATTTACCCGATTGGACAGTTTTAATAGTATTAGCGCTCTACCCAGATTGTCGGGATTGTTGCCTGTACTTGACGCTAAACGCATTGACGGGCTATACCGGCACCTGGGTGGCGAGCGCGGAAATTGGCTCACTGCTAACTGAGGTCGAGTACGCACGTTTAGCCGGCGAAGCAACAGGAAAAATGCTGTAGTATTAAAAGGCCATAGCGACCCAGAGTAACTCAACGGGAAGAGAAACTGGGGAATGCGACTGTACTGCGGATGCTCGTGACTTAAAGTTTATGTTCAGCATTGTCCTCAGGGATGAGGCTGACCAATCTTGAAAATAAGTTACACTAGGGCTCGAGCGAACATATGTGCGTTTTTTGTTGTAATCAGATTGATTCAGCCAGGCTTGGTCGATTGGTGCCAACGTTCGCATGAGAAACCGTTGAGTTAGCTAATACAGAACTAGAGTTAAAGCATGAATTTATATACCTGCAAGTAAATATTTACAAATATACGGGTAGCGTTAGCTTTGATTAACGTGAATACACACGTACAAAAATAGCGTTTACAAAATTGCCAGTAAATACCTGGGGTACCTGTATAATGACCTATGGAGTATTGGAACACTCATGTGAGTGTTCGGCGAACACATACCTGTAACCAAGCAAACGTATAGAAGCTGATATAATTAAATGAAATGGAATCACAATATAGGCTACGATAGGGGAACGGAGCTCAACTTAACAAAATTCCGCATATAGGTTTTCAAATAAAAAAAATCATTAATAAAGAGTAAAAGGTGCAAACGAAAGAATTCCCCTAGTTCCGTAGTATCCTCAGTATTACATTCAGAGGACACATTGCATCTTTTCATCGTCAGGTCTTTAGGGTTCATTTTGGGTCGCTGCCCAATCTTACAAACCACGAAGTAATTAATCGAGTAGCCATTTTTTTATTCTACGATGTCCCCTACATAGGATCTCACTGGTGACAACTTAGTGCTCATTGGATAATAGCCAATCATAGCCAGTTCATGGTTACGAAATGCTTACGTATTCATACGATCTCAGTTCGACAACGAAACGGGTCCGGTCAATATGTCTGTAAATCTGTTCATATCGGTAGCCTTGACGCTTTGTTTTTAGCAGTTATCATCTGTAGGTACCGAAAATATTGATTTGGAGTGCAGTGTCTTTCTACATAGCAAGGTGATTATGTGGAGTGCGCTGTATCAATACTCCCCCACTGATCAATCCCTTTAGGTTAACCAGAACTTAGACGTGTCAAACTGTCGTCTCGAAAACTTTTAGCAGAAAGTGAGCTTTTTGTAAAGATATGCAACCAAGAAATGCACTCGTTCTCCATATACACGTTATCACAACGTTATAGTTTGAATGACAAAACTATCTGCCGACATTACACCAATGATCAGAAGCTATTATTCTACTATATTTTAATTTATAGATTCCACTCTTAGGCTTTTATATAAAAAATTTAAGAAATGCATGATCTTTAATGAAACGTTCTACACACATTTTTTTCTCTAACATTTAACTTTGTTCTATAATAACCTTTCGGAATTGCGTTCATACGTTTTAAATGTGAGTATAGCTCTCGTTAGCTTGAGGTTATGAGCGGTCACGCTCTTAAACCTTTGCCATGTGCGTTCTAATGAATTAATCATCGATTTACTCGAAGTGAACATGCGTAGGTACGCATATCCAACCTTAAAATATACATTACAAGTAATGCTAACGACTATTTAGTATAACTAATTTCCTCAGTGATGGAATAACATTGCACTTTCCTCCAAGGTATCGGCAAGATTTAAAATCACGATGAATTATAGGCATTATGAATTGATGCACATTGGGGTATCGGACGTCGGGGCGAGCTTGGGTTCTTCAAGGCATCGTGTGCATCGTGGAAAACTTATATTATGGTCATGGTAATCCCCCAATTTTATATGCTTTGTTATTCAGTAAAACTCTAGCTTTCAGATTGGAAGAGCGAGCGTGATAAATACAAAAGGCCTTGCGCTCATGAAGTGCTTATTGATGTTATTTTAAGCACCAATTTGGAGTACGGAAGGCCTATTTGGAAACGAAAAATAAAAACTTTGGAGAAGGAGCAAATAATTATAGCAGTAATAACACATAAGACTATAAAAGACAATGTCGATAAATGCAGAATCCATTCAGGTAATAGTGAATCTATAGAACCTGCAGACACAATCGTAAATCTTAAATCGAAAAAACCATATCATAAATTGCTTAAGATTGAATCACGCGAAGATGGAACGCCGAATGGAAGACAAGCAAATAAACTGAAAAATGTACCAAATAATTGATGTCGAAACTAAACAAAGTATCACAACTGGCAATTCACTAATTTTGCTAGTGCACAACTCGAATGCTTACAAAGTAAGATTATTTGCAAAATTCCATAGAAACGGAAAGGCAGTGAGCATAACCTACATTAATTGTCAAAGGAATACGACGTGGAATAATACGATGGCGTTTATGGCGCATGGATTATACTCACTTGGAACAAAAGAAAAAGACCCTAACGAAGAAATGTTTTCTTATAGAGGCAATGGTACCAGTGAAGCTCAAGATTGACACGAAACGCTGCAGACTCACATAATATTTAGAAGACTCAATGGGCAAAACCGAAGCACTAATCTGAACGGTTAATAATTTTCAATTTAACAAAACAATTGCAAAGCGAGGGAGGCCCGAAACACGAAAAAACAGAGAAATAGGGAATGATATGAGCACTGGTGTGGACTTGGATATGCACTTAAATCGTCCCAAAGTTTACCCTGTTACTACAAAGGGAGGTGGCGTTCCAGTGGGTTAGTATTTCACGTCAACCAATTTTCACTGGTTGTTTGCGCAAAACGAGTTATCCATTTTCTCGCCAGTGCCGGTTAAATCGTCTTCACTAAGCCGCATGAGGTATCTAGAGCAAAATCCCACAGGCCATAGTTTAGACTCTGAATGCATCAACGGATCACTCTCTCCTTTTGTTTGTTCGACCTTGCCGTATGTGTTGCCTCGACGCCCGTTGTCCTCTGTGTGCAGTCGTCGCCTCTGCAGTCTCGCGACCTCCAGGGTGGGTCTTGTCATGGAGAGACCGCCTTCTTGGGCAAGGGCAGAGCGCAATTGTGGAGAGGGGAATCAGGGCAGAACGGCAGGCTGAACTGACAGCATCGAGAGAAAAAGCTCTGAACACGTGTTCAGAACGCGTTTCCCTGTACGGTCGTGAGGTTGACCCTCGCCGCTCCATTCCACGATTAGCGCTCTTTCAACGCGATCAAGTTACGGCGTGTGAAAAACAACTTCATAACGGAAAGCAGAATCCAGCGCAACATTGCTGCCATGACTCTGAGCAATAATCGCGAGTGAGAAAAATGCCAGAGATCGGCTGACATCGTAGGTATTAGACAGTGGATTGTGCACAGAAAGGAAAAACCACAACAATAGCAACAAAAAGGGAACAACAAACCCGATGATATTGAGTGATATGGTGCCATGTAGTTAAGTGAATGCAAACCTATCTCCCGAACACACGGGGAAAGTTTGTCGACGACGAATACGACGTGATTTGATGTTAATTGATGTAAAGCTAATACAAAAGTGGGTCTCCAGATTCGAAGACTCCCAGTAAAACCAACGAGAGCCACGCTAGACGAAGCTGGAACTCCCAAGCCCTTTATAGATTGTCGTTTTCCAACTCCTCCCCTCATTCAATCCCTTGTGTGACCTGAAAAGAAGTTTTTCTATGTTTCCTGTTATTTGTGCCTTTTTGAGTTGCTGTGCATAGTGGAAACAAAGCAGTCACAATATTGTTACATCATACAGAGGGCACATACAGCGCTTTGTCATTAGGCATAATCTAGGAGCAAGAAAAGACGAACGTTGTCGTGTTCAGCGTAGGTGTCGTAATGACCAGGTAGTTGTGACCTGTGATTGCGTTAGGAGAACACAAATCAGCGACATAAATAACAGCAACAGCGTTCGTAAACGCTAAAAGGCTTTTGTCGGTCTCATCCTCACCATCGATATCACGCACCATGCATCGATCAGTTGCAAGCTTTGTCGTGCTTCTGGCGTTCGCCATTGGCCAGGCAGGTTAGTGCCATTCGATCTAATGATGCGAAACTATTGTGTGCTTTTACTCAAACGAATCCAATATATTAGCATATACTACCTCTTCATGTATAGTTCCATATTTTATTTGTCATTTAAGCCTTCTTGCTGAAGAAAAACAGTATTTCGATAATATTAAGTATGGAGCTATAGAAGCAAGATTAGGCGTAGATTAAGTATAGTAGCAAGGTAAGTATAGAAGTAAATGAGTAGAGATACTTCAATAACAAAAAGTCATATCGCAAGTTGCTAAACATTTAAATTGAGATATGGACAATTCTACCGCGTAATACCGCGCAATACCGTAAATATACGCGTTTTTTTTAATCCACGCATTAGTTGAGTCTGAGACTGAAGTTACACAAGCTGTTGACGGTTACGTTACAAATCAAGCTTGATGATATGTTTTTTTCTACGACATGACGTTTCCGCAGATATGTTGATCACCGACGCATTAGGTATTTTTAGGCATAAAAAATCAAGCTTAGACTCTAAATTACTATCGCGCCTGTTTTGAAGCTTCGATCTTTTCTTGAAATCTATTAATAGTGTACACCCATACATAAGCGATACGGCAAACGGACAGTAATTGCCTGCTCGACTAATGGGTAAAAAATGGACATTGATACATATACGCGCGTTTCATTCATTTTTTCGTTGAGCTTTTTATTTCTCTCTGTTTCTCTCTCTCTAAGCTCCTCTTAGTCATGTATTTTATACCGAAACACAAATAAAAAAATTTGAAACTTTAATAATTAAGGCGCAGCCCAGTGAGATGGGGAAGAGGTTTCCGAGAGTGTCTGCTTGCTTTCGACTCTGACAACGACTCTTTTCCCACCATTATTTCTGCCCTATTCACTGCCCCAACGAATAAAGCCGCGTTTACCAGCCGGCTCCATATCGTCTCCAACGTTCGCGATACGCTGCCCCCATCTTGAGTGCCTAGCGCTTCCGGCTGCTCATTTTTTCCCCACTCGCATGAGGCAACCCCTGTGTCGACGGGGTTATGGCACTACTTCTCCTCGAACTACCGCTGAAAGTGCTCCTGCAGATGCGGCCGCCCCGAGTCTGCTCAATTGTGGCATTTTTGTGCTTAATGTCATTTTTCCCCAGGTCGAGCGCGCGTGGCCTTTGCAGGGAGAACGAAGGGCCCATGGCGGGCCGTGGAGGGTACCGAAATGAGGCAAAGTAGGGGGTATACTAGTACCAGTGGAGGAACGTCGGGAGTGAGGAAGATCGGGCCGAGTGAAACACCGAAAAAGACCCCGCAGTGATGGGGCTGGGGAGGGGAATCATCTTTCGAGCGGCTGAATGACGCTCGAGCCGATCTTGGGCACACCAATAGACAAAGGGAGCAATCCCGTACATCGGACAACTAGATAACCGGTTCTGACCCGTACAGCTTGTTGTCTTTTCAATTGGGTCTTGCTCTTACATTTACCAGTGAAGCGGCGCGAAACAGTCTATTCAAAGATATCTTCTAAAATTGGTCTAATAAACGATAGTTTGCGAATAGATCAATTAAGGATCAATTAAGTTATTTTTACAACTTAGGTTGTAGAAGTGTTTGACCGCTATCCTGTTGACGAAAAGATTCTTTTATCGACAGCCATTATGAAAATAAAAATAATTTAATTAGTTTCATTTAGTTGTAGTAAGCACCTATTCACATTTTGTTCAACTTTCAGTGCAAAAACTTGTTTAGAGATCTAAAGTCTGCTACCGTGCGTAAAACGAGCTTCAGATTAATCACCTTGATAGGACCGAAATCAGGTCGTAGGACATAATCGATCGAAAATCATTGTTTACCTAGCCACTTTGGAGATATGGGTCATGTATGATCATGTCGTTAACTTGATACAACTGAAATGCCATTGTCTCGTAGATACCAAACGGTCTCCCAGACGTAATTTAAGTCGTTTACCTTATTTTTACTAGCAAAGGACCCTATCCTTAAGCGTATGGTCTTAACAGGACACACACAGACTAATGAGTGTAAACTATCCAGGCTGTTTCCCGCGCTCTGTTTATGTCGAAACTGACCAGACGAAGCAAGCGATTCAGGCAAGTTCGACCTATGGAGTCAAAATAGTAAATATCTAGTCCAGTAGCAAGAATACAACTTAAATGAATCCTCTCATTGCACGGTCTGTAGTCTTGCTACGTTATGCACAATATTCGCGACGAATACATTGGTAACCCACATTTCTATCGTCTCGTGTTTGAGGGTAATCGTAACGTCACATGAGATGCGTCTTCTCTTACTGGCCGCAATAAGCGGCATCGGCGGTTCAATGACGTCGTTATCCTGTAGGCCGCGTACAAAGGGGCCCTACACTACTTCGTGGTTTCGTGCTAAAGGAAGGGGGAGTTGTTTTGCGCGGATTGAAGGAAGATACATCGACGAGATAACCGGAAGCTTTACGCCCGTCCGACTTGCATGACTGTAGCTTCTTCTGCTGCTATAACGACGAAGCAGAGATGACCGAGCAGAGCGGGAGCGCGCTGGGCTGAGGCCGCTGTCGCTTGGACTCCCACTCTGGCCGAAGCGATGCTATAGCTAGTGTCGCTATGTCTGTCTGCCGCCGGCTTAGGTTGCTATTATCATGCTAATGCCGCCAGTGTCGCGTCTTCTACCGGGAGACGCAACGACATGGCTCGGTCTACCCCTCCCCGTCTTCCCACCTCCTGATCTCGCAACTCCACAAAGCTATGGGTCGTTGTTGGTTTGTGGGGCTACCGAGTTCGGAGGCAGCACGAGTGGTGCTAGAAGGAAGCTGTATCGCTGCTGACTGCCCTGGATGGTGCTGGGAATCGGCCTTTTGATTCAGCGGCTGAGACTAAGGCGAAGCCGAAAGGGGAATTAGCTACGCTACAAACAAACTCGCTATTCGCAAGCAAACTTGCCGAGTGACAACGACAATGACCAGATACCCCGAAGAAACATAGGTAGCATAGAAACTGTGGCAAAGAAACGAAGCCTGCGCATTTACAAAAACATCGAAAGAAAAGGAAACGACACATCGGAAGGTTAGGAAAATTTGGAGTGACTAGGTAACGGATACGCTCAAGTGCACCTTGCCATAGGGCTATTGCGTAGCGGAGAGCGCTCTCCGATACTCACAAGGGGGTTTCGAAGAAAGTGATAAGCTAGAAACAGGATTGTCAAAGTTGCGTCAAAGCGTGTTGTCAAAAGTTCACGTTCCATACGCTTTATGCTAAAAGAGCTGAATTTGTCAACACAAGTCTCGGCTCCAATTGGTTGCCGACCAACTTATCAACATGAACTTGAGTAGTTCTCCTTTA
>MNPL01015647.1:0-17031 GCA_002081605.1 Tropilaelaps mercedesae | reverse complement strand
GCCTAACAATATATATATATATATATATATGTATATATATATATATATATATATATTGAGGTTAAGCAAAATCTGGAGAAGCTAAATAGGTGACTGATTCGAATAAAATTGATGTGTGGATTATTCCAGAGAGCGAAACTTTTAGTTATTTGTGACAAAAAAGGATCGGCCTTCATGTCATCTTCCAAATCTTCTTCTATTGTTTCCAATACAGATACATTCGTTTATAACCCCGTCCTTTTATCATGGCAATAGTTGCAGTCGGATGTGTACTATATGTATATGCATGTGTGGGTGTGTGTGTATGTGCGCGCTTATATACAAATATATCTTTGTAGCCATATGCGTTTGTCGGTGTATGAACCGACCACGTAATGCCATCGTCATCTGTGTGGCCGCGGGGCCACTGCATAACTTGATTAGGCGCTCGCCACTTGTAGCTGATGGAGATACAGTGCACAAATGCGCACCGTCCTCGCGGTGCACAACCGTTATGCCTTGACGCTGTTCGTCGACCATTGGCTTTCCTTTATGTTGTTCCCGCTAGTTTGGATATCGCATGTTCCTATGAAGTAGAAGGAGGGGTTGTCTGCTGCCTGATGGCACTCCTGCGTTTCTCTAGGGCGCGGAGTCGCTTCTTCGTTGCAATGGCGAGCTTCACGGCCTTACAGCGGCAATGACAAATGCGGAAAACTCACCGAGCCAAGACTCGGTCAGGCGTTGCTACTGAAGGCCTTTCCAGCTGACTGGGCCAGCTGGCAGAGCTTTTCCCTGCTGGAACTGCAATGCTGCAAACGGGGAACCGGACCTGCCCGTGTGCCTGCGAGTAAACCGAAGCAGGCCGTCGCAGACGAAAAGGACCGTCTAGACAAGATAGACTTGCTGTCGCGCGTTGCTCCAAAAGGGATATGCCCGCTCCTGATACCGAGGGACTTTGCCAGCATCATTTAGTAACTGAATCAGCTGGATAACAATAATAATGTAGTAATAATCGTATAAGTGGTACTGCAGTGCTCGTGGAGGGCGCGGGGGGCCGTGTGTTTCGGCTAATGGTAACTCATAGCTGACTCTCGAGTTCCAAAAGGCAGACCTTGTTCTGGACCGTCGTAGGACAGTTGACGCGTCACGGTGTGTTGGGACACTACTGAAGCTGTTGGACTGTAGCTTTGTTAGAGTCACTACAGTTGTCGCTCACGTTGAGTAAAGCTGACAGGCCCAACTGGCTCAGCTGCGATACACTTTAGCCCATGTAGAAAACAGACATGATGAGAATATCATGATATTTCGCAGTGTATCTTGCACCCATGGCATTATAGGTGCATTTATGAGAATACACACTTGCAAACAAAACAGACTAATATACCTTCATAATGTGTGTGTTATCATGTGTCAAAAAATCAGAAGGATGGGTAAGCATGATGTAGTGTGGGGTTTGACAAAAAGGAGCAACGTTGTGGCTTTCAACGCAACAAACTTATACCAACTTAAAAAAGTTCAACTACGCGGATACATACAAAGGCGCCATAGTTAACAAATTTACAAGAATAGTCTTCGTAGGTAAATGCGCTCAACCAAGACAGTAGGTACATATTTTCTTTAACTTTAGCAAAATGCATGGTGTCAAGAACAAAATGCAATGGGCAATCTCATTGCCGGTTGAACTTTATCACATTAGATAGCATCAACCCCGCTGGGCGGATGAAAGTTTACGGCCGTAACATATAGTACGACTCGTACGTCCGAGATTAATAGTAATAACTCATTCTTGCAGCCTAAAAAAAGATTCTGGTTGCTTATATGCAAGCTGTAGCTCCAAGGATCTCTTAGATCAGAGCTTGGCAGGTAATTATGGGGAAATGGTGTACTGAGTAAGTCAGCATGCTGGGCAGGAAAAATGTGTGCTACTTCCCAGTAGGCTCGGGTATCCATGTGACATACAGCAAACGCACGCTTGACGAATGTTTTACCCTATGAGAGGCGACCGCGCGTGTGTGTAGTCTCAAGCCGTAATGGTCATCATACCATTTCCAGCGCTACATCCACGAACAGTGACGACCTCATAACTAAATAGATTTTTCGGAGCAGTACTTTATGAGCCAGATGGACCAGTTAACAATATCAAGATATGAATTTCGCATGCATGATATTTTTTCGAATTGTGGTAGATACAATTCAATTTTTTATGAAGCAATAAAATAGCAGAATTGTAGACGTCACTTCGTCATGCCCTCGTAAGCAGATATTAAACAAATTAGTCAGTTAGCGGTCAGCTCTGGTAACGTCTAGATATGATAAAGGTCACTGCTAATCGTGTGTTACAAATAGCCCATCTGTTAAGCGACCCAATAATCGAGAACATCTACGAGTTTTTAGAGTCCTAAATCGACATTAGCCCTATTGTTTGTCATGTATCTGAAAAGTACTGAAGTCATACGTCCATTTTTGCGGAAGTCCTAGTGAATCGACGCACAATGGCACCTATACAAATCAAGGTGTAACTTTGCCCGTACAACTACAGGCCACCCTTGTCTCTGTTAGCAATTGATATCGCCGATTGCATGAATGCTGTTGGTCGCGTTTTTGCGAAAATGAGTAACCCAGTTCGAAGTGCTTTGAATTGAAAGTTCGAGTTTATCACGAGACAGTGTTGAGTGAACCAAGCATAAGTTTATTCCAACCCAGTTTCAAGAACCGAGCTGGCTTAGGCCTCGCTAGAAGACGACAGGAAATGGCGGACAACTATGCAGAGAAAGTGCTCGATCGCTCACGGCGGTGAGTGGTTGGGCGGACTATGGATTAACACAGCGTCGGCACATATTTTTCCTGAACAAAACTACAGAGCGTTTGAGCAAGTTGTGCAATACACCACTTCACTCGCGAATGGTTATTTGTCGAGGTTAGCCACACTGAATGAGATCTCGGATGAAGCATCGTCAGAGACGACAATGAATGGCGGGAAAACCAACTCTGATGTCGGATGTTGTGAAGTGAGCATTAGGAGCCAACGGTGTGCGACCCCAGACAATTGACCAGCGCCGTTGGGGCGATCCGCCGAGCTGAGCTGAACCCTGTGGCAGATGCAATATCGACGCTGGCTGTGGCCCTGTACGCAGAACCCTTGTTCTATTTCTGTGAATGCAATTGCTGTCGTCAGGGGGAGCGAGTGAGGAACACGGTCGGTCCCACGGGACGAGATCATCAACAGCCGCTTGTCAGTTTGCAAGGTGAACTGCGTTGCCTCAACTGAGAAGTCTCGCAGACGAAACGCATGAACATAGAGGCGGCGACGCAAAACTATGTCACGACACAGGCTTAGTCATCAGAAGGAACTGAAAACTGGCTAGCTTCTGAGCTTATAGTTCAGATACTTCACTCTGTATGGTAGTTCCACTTGTAAGTATGGTGGTGTAGCTATAGAGAGCAGTGTCTGCTGTAAAGGCACTACGCGACCATTCGAATGGAAACAAGGCGTTGCTGAGAAGGCTTCAAAACGTGGCAGAATTGGTCTGGCGAAACATTTATGAAGACGCTTCGTTCAGAGTGCTACTAATGTTAGAATAAGTAGAGTTAAGAGTTTAATTAAGAAGTCTGCTACCCATCATCGTATATTACTAATACTACTTTTACTGTAATGTACTTGTGAAGTATTGAACGCGCCAAAGAGAAAAGTTTAGGCTCATTCGTAGCAAAATATATCAGCTAAATGCGAAAGGCCTTCAGGATAGTACCAATATTGTGCTTGCGTCGGCGTGTGCATCGTCCAGGTTGGGTTAAAGGATACAGCTATTAGATCATCAAACTGCAAGCCTTGCGCATTATTAACCATCCCTTTTTCTCTCCTCGCTTATCTTTAACCTTTAGAGACAGCCCTTGGAAGACAGAACGCAAAAGCCGCAAATAAAGCCTGCCTTCATGACACAGTTGACTCACTTAATTTATCCAAAAACGTTTTTATATGAACATATGTGTGTTCGAACGTCCTCATTTTATATCCTATGGTTATTGAAAACCGGTTAGGATCGTCTAAAGGAAAACCCGGAT
This sequence comes from Tropilaelaps mercedesae, assembly GCA_002081605.1. Classification (NCBI taxonomy): domain Eukaryota; kingdom Metazoa; phylum Arthropoda; class Arachnida; order Mesostigmata; family Laelapidae; genus Tropilaelaps; species Tropilaelaps mercedesae. Next base: position 12,990 of record MNPL01015647.1, on the reverse strand, counting down.
CATAAAGAAGCAGGATTTTTCTCTCTCTCCCTCTGTCCCATCCCATCTGCCTGCAGTCCCATCTTGTAGATATATTGTCTCTTTTTCTCTCCTTCTTTCATAAAGTGTGTGCGTTATTCACGATATGGTTTCTTAACTGTGATGGTAGAAGCCATCTTGACTCACCGAAGCCTTACTGTCTATCTGGCCATACAAGTCTCCTTTTCTGTCCCTAGTTGCTGATATGTTTAACTATGCCGAAAAAAACTAGTAAACAGAATGGATGGCGGTGAAACGGCTGCCGTAGAAAGCTGAGCAAAGATAAGCGTCTCTGAAAAGAAGGATCAGAAACTGACCGCAAGAAAAATCGCCAAAAGTAAATTTGCAGCGGACACTATTGGAGCAGATGCAACGAAACATCACGGAACTGAGTCCCACTGCGAAGAATTCGGAGGCGCAATGGGCTGTATGTATGTGTATGCACGCTTTGTCAGTGAGATATTTCCTGAATTACTGTATTCTCGTGGTCGAAATTTAAATTTTGCCTTATTATGTCATGCAACTAGGGAATGGGGGCTGACAGAACTCTCTCGTAATGCAGAACACGGCCTGCTCGCCATCCTCCCATCCTTTTATCGAAGCACTCGTACACGTGAGTTTTGCTCATTCACTTCTTGAGAAGAAGACACCGATTTCCTGAATGCCACTGCGCGGCGGAAAATGAATGGCAACGGTTTCTGCCAGTTGAAAATGTTTGGAAGTGGGTGCCAGTGGAATAGAGATAGGGCCAAGAAAACAGCCAACGTAGGACTTTGACGTCAGCCATTTCTTCGTATCTCCGTCTGTGTGTACGTATCCATGTTTTAGTGTGGCCAGACACACTACGTTGCCGTTCCAGGTGCGTTTGCGTATTTGCACTTATGTGAACGTCCTCGCCCGTGTGATATTCATACTTCGCATAATTTTGCATAGATGTACGATTGGACAAGACTAGTGAGGTGTCCAACTACTGACGAAGCGACGTTGGATATTCACTGCAAAACGTCTACGATTGAAGGCGAGTCTTTTATGTTATTTTTAATGTTGTTGTTATTATTTACAAAGGTAAATTGTTTCCAAATCTACAAATCTACATTCTTTCGTCATAGTGTTAAAACCAATCAACTTAATATTCACGCGGTGTCTAGCACCAGTTAATGCTAAATATCTTTAGAAACAGTTTTTGTTTCACTTTTACGTACAGTTTGTCTATGAACTACAGAACAAGAAATTATTTAGCAAAGAACTCCATATTCTGTTGGCGAAATGTTGCATACTCAACACGTGCTTGAGAAACGCCTTCGAATGTAAGTTTCGACAGGCTCCGTTGAAGCTACACTACTTGGCCAAACTGCTGCTGTAATGAAGTTGCCCAATGAAGTGAATTTATTAATGTTTTGGTACTTAACTATAATCTTTGATATGACGTCCGGAAAAACATAGAATCTGTGCTTGATAGAGCCAAAGCTAAATTTATTTTACAGTTCAGGGCTCTATCGTACATTCCCTTCACAAATGTCTAACATAAGTAGCGTGCGGCTCGGCCAAGATCATATTTTCGCGAATATCCGCATATGCCTCTTTATTCAGTGACAACAAACATTTTCGTTACCTAGCGAATGGATAGTGTTACTAGAACTCGGCTGCATAAACTCTCTCTTCTCCCATACACTTTTCCATCATCTTTCAGCAGCCACAGTCTTCCTCTAATGTCCATCCCTCAATATCTCTACCAGCTGAGCCATCTTTTTTGTTAGGGCTCACCCAACATTTAACGTATATGGTAACGCTTTTTGCATTACCTCGTAAGACGGACCTCATAATGTAGATGTGCAATGCGGGGATCGAACCCGTGCACCTACGTGTCTCCGCCGGTTGCAAGGCGCACACGATTGTACTAAGCCACCGAGCTCAACCAGCTGAGCCATCTGTTGGCACGCTACCCATCATAAGCTATTCTTGCACTTACATTTTTGAAATACGCACGGTCGAAACAATACACCAATTCTCTTAACCCAGTTGTGGTAAGACATGCACGAACGAATGAAAAAAGAAGTCAATAAAGTACAAAACGAAATGCTTAAATTTTAACGTTGTTTCTAAGTAGGTTAGTCATATATTATAGGCTGTGTCGACGCGATCGAGCTAGCTCCAATTCTGCTCGTACTTTGTCACTTGACCGGGCATTGGGTTAGTTAGGACAGGCAGTCACTCGGTCTGAAGGGTCGCTCCTGATCCTCCACTCTTATGTAAGACTGCGCTTGTATGAATTGGGAAAACCATTTGTGCATATGAAGTATTGAGTGGCGATGCATACAGCTACCAAAGTTGCTGCTTCGTCGTACATCGACTGGCGGCTCGTCGAAATCGCACCGCTGCCGTAGTGAAGTGCGTATGCTTTGTCACTTGGACAGTAATTATAACTCTACCTGCGTGTGATCCAGCAGCATTCGCATTGGAACCAGCTCAGCAATCAGGGGTCCATTGTTCGCAACGACAGTGCAGAAAGGGATAGGCGGATAAAGCAAATTTAACGTGGTTCCAGTGAAGAAGACAGCACATGGTTGGTTTCAACACTAAAAATTTGCTGCCCCTTAATGAATAAGTGAGGAAGAAAGCGCTGGTGGAGAAACTCGGTGACGGTGGAGGATTGTGATGTGCACTCCGTAAGACTTGAGGCAAACAGGAATATCTGATTTACACAATTGTTATTGCTGCATATCGTGAAGTTGTTAACAATGGAGTGCACAGTTAGCATGAGTAGATGGCGAGACAAGCACTGCCGTGCGTATTGCACATAGGAAAGTATGCAATAAGTAGCTCACCCTGTGAAAGGGAAGAAGAGACAACTAGACCGATAAATGAAATGTGGTCTTCTCTCATTTGCGTTTTCGAAGGGTAGAGCCCATCTGTAGCAATTGAAGCTGCCTAGTTTAAGCGATGAAACACGGTTACAGCAAAGCCAAATTAGCGTAAAGTAAAAAATCTCATTCCTCGTGTTTTCATGCGCCCTTCAACTTTTTTACATTATCGACACTTTATTTTCAAGCTTGGAGCTTATTTATCATTTTCAGCGGTTGTTGGGTCTTGTTTTTTTTGTAGATGAATCTTGAGCCGAGATGCATTTGCGAATGAAAATGGACAGGAAAAGCGAGAAAACCATCGTGATATATATATATATATATCACGATGGTTTTCTCGCTTTCTCGCATATATATATCGTGTCACTAAGCAGTTCTTATTCGTGTATGCGTACACTATTATTATTACACTATTATTACACTACTATTATTATTATTACACGATTATGCGGCGTGTCGAAGAAGCTGTCCTAGACAAATTCCAGGTAATGGAGGTGCGTGAAGCGATTTCAAGGCGGCCTGTAGAGGTGTCAGCTGTCACTCAAGACGGACGTCGATTCCTTTCTAATCTCTAATGCTCTCTACACATGTTCGGTTCGCAGATTTTCAGATACAAACTTTGTTCGAAGCATTACTTTCCTGGCATCGTTAATAATCTAAATCGACGCCAAGATTGACGAAACTCCAAAACTGCAAAGACGATTTCATCGTTCATACGCCAACCTTCTTTTTGTAACCCAACATCATCCCATCTATAAACCCTTCAGTGTTCAAATGGTATGCGGGACGATTTAATAAACTTCTCGAGAATTCTGTGGAAGCATTCCCTCCATTCGGCGGCAACACCCGAGTCGCTACGAAAACATCATCTTTGATAGCAACAAAATCAGCAAAGATGGTGTGCCTAGAGGTGTTTAGCTTGGCTGTGTCGGCAATGTCGCGACAGCGTGGGCTGCTTCGTTCGGATTGTCGAACCAAGGCTCGCTGTCTTTTTGATATGCACAAAACCACCTAAGCTTCACCTAGCGGGAGCAGCTACCCATCGCAGCGGGGCTGATTGGGTTGCCGCATTCCTGTGGTATTGTTGTGCCTTTATTCCACACCAGCAAAAAGTAGAGGGCGAAGTTGAGCGATGTGCACAGGCTTGAATGTGCGTCAGGGGTCGGCGCGAGCCTTGTGCCTGCTTGTCGACACTCTCACTGTGTTTCGGCGCAGAAGTCGCCACAACAGCCTAGGAAAAAGCGACATTTTGTACAATTCACTTCGATAGGTAACTATAGTACGTCTGCAACAACGAATAAGACGAGAATTTTAATGAGGGCAAGTTCAACTGGCATACGAGCGAAATACGGAGACATATATATATACGCAGGGCTAAAATCCTATAGTTGGGGTGACAGCGCTGCAGTTGAACATCAAAATTGAACGTAACCTGAAAAATTGGTGTAGCAGTCTGACCATTCGTACAGAAATTGCACGTTTTCGTTAGACCTTGAGCCCTCACCCCATTTGGTCGTAATAAAACCGGTGACCGCATCACCTTTATAGACACAACTATGTTAAAATATTGCTGAGCATCATCTTTGATTCGTAGTACAATGGATGACATTTGACGTTACTCTGTCATAAAAACGGCAAGGAAAGACAAAGGCTGTGAGTGCCACTCAGAGTATTGTATATGTGTGAGCGTATATATGTTCACCGTATAAAAAATGAGACTATCTATATTGAAGAACGGTAGAGCTGATAGAATGTTCTTCTGTTCGACTCTTTTCTTTTTTATAGATTGGCGTCTCACCACTCGCGACATCCCTTTGCAAGGAAAATGCTAAAGGTACTCGCAGCGCCCGTCCGAAGCCGGCAAACAAAAGAGCACATCCTACAGTGGTGTTAAGCATATTCATATGTTCCTTTGCACAGCATGTGCAGTGGACCCCGCACTGCATTGGATACATTTTTAGTTCTTCCATCAGACACGTCAGACAACCGTCAAAACAATTTTGGTTTTTAACGATGCCGCCATCGTTCAAAACTTCCGACTTAAAAAGGTCGGACAGAAAGGGGTCCCCTTCAAATTTACACAGTTCCTTTCAAGTTCCTCTACAGTATTCACGAATCCGCTCCTAGCATGAGAAGAATTGATCGCTTTCGTTACTGTGCTTTGTGTTTGTATGTGTCTGGCTTTTATTGCTATCTTTGTTATAAGTAGGACTCGGTGACACCTTATCAGACATATCAAGATGTTTGAAACACAGATTTTTCGTTGAAAAAATACCGTCACAACCGCTCCCGGTCTGCTTGCACATCACCGCCGTCCACCGAAAAGCTTTTCCGTCTTGGTTTATCGAAAACCCATAACTAGATCAGTTGCGGGTGAGTGGGCCATATGTGTCTACTGGTCTCTTCACCCGTATTTCAGTGGCTCGCCAATCACCGTCAACAGCAAGGTACCGCACTTCCGGTTAGCCAGCAGCTGACTGTGGTTTGCGGGCGTGCGCTGACGGCGATGTGTGGACGTTGTGCCTGCGTGCGAAGTGTCACGCAGGAAAACAGACGAGAAACAAAGGCAACGCGTGGAGGTCTTCCCCAGAGCCTCTTGCACCGGCCCGTTGCCTGTACAGTCAATTTGGTCTGCACGGCGCTCGGTGAGCACTGCGCTCCGTCGCCATTTATATATATGCGGCACTTGGTGGGTTGTTCAGCTTTGAGAGGAGATGCCGTCTGAGGCAATGCCCTTGTTCTTTCTTCCACCCTCTTTTCCCCCATTTAGCTGGCCCGCCATCCGGCGCCAGGACGTCTTGCCGTGTGTCGTTCTCCTTGACGGGGCACCGTCCCTTTGGCATTGAGCCTGCCGAAGCCGAGCGGACGTCCTCACGCCGGAGGCTCTGAAAGCCGAACACCACTTTTGCTCTTTCCTAAAGTTGGATCTTTACGGGGTTTGTCGCGTACAAGAGGATTTATTAAAAGAGATGCCAAGATGACGCAGCCGTATGACCGCTGGCTGCCGTAAAGCGCGCCATGGGTGCTGGCCCTTTATCTCTCACTACTAAAAGTGTGTCACAACTGGCATTGCTCTCAATGAAATCGAACTGTAAAAAGAAGGTAAGGGGCATAAACACAGCGTGGGTCGCCTGATTCTGTCATCATGGTTTGAAGTCCTTTTTCGAAACAATACATGGAAAGCGCGTTTGATGCGATACGAAGAGGAAGGTTGGTTCAGTTTCACATGTGTGTGCGTTTGTCTAATCAGGTGGTCGATAGCCAAAAAATTATTGAATCCTAATATTTACCCTCAGCTTTTGCCCTTGGAAAATTTCTCAAATATTAAGGATTTACGAATCGAGAATAAATTACAAATATTTTAACGCATTTTACCTGCCATACATCACGAAGAGACGAAGAGAGTAGAGCTGCCTTAAAGATGCAGGTATTTCAAAAATAAATTATTCTTTAGCTATAAAACCTCTCTAAATCAGTTAGTAAATTAGTAAAATCAGTTATCAACTGAATGAAAGGTATAATTCGTATGTCTCATAATGTGGTAAAGTAAGCCCTCCTAAAACGCAAAATATGAGTTGAGTGATCTGAGATTCATAGGCTGTTCGTCCAAGGGCATATGCCCAGCGTAATAGCATCGCTTACCTTTCTATTGACAAATGCCGTTTCAGAATACAAATGCATCTACAAATCTAGGCGTCTAAACAGTTTGTGGCAAATAAAAGCAAGTCATGTTTTGTTGACATACGATCTAGATTGATTCAACTGGTAGGATAACGGAATGACGGAATTTGACAATGCACCGTAATGAAGCTGCAAAGACTTTTCAAGACAGATGAGTGGGCAATGTTTTCTCTCTAGCTTGTTCTTTCTTCGGTATATCCCCTTCTCTTCTCTCTCACTCCCTCTGAGTCTTCGCGATGTATCGATGGATCTCCAGTGAGATGAGGCGGCCCTTCAGACGTATGGAAGCACCGTCATCCTACATGCCAATGCAAATATCGCAAACACGCTCGATTTAACCATCGACCAACCGCCAATTTTCCCATTGAGTACGCAATGACCCGAGAAGATTCAAATCTCTTCCATTTGGATAGCCCAATGAACGCTCTCTATTTCTCTACCTTCTCGCCCTCAGTCTCTGGCTATTGGTTCAGCCATGCTCCAATATAAGGTCTAATGCTCGGCCAAATATATTCAGCCATTCCCCCAGCAAGGTTACGATACCACCCTCTGTCTGGTCACTGTGAGCTCAGCGTGATCTACAGCTTTCCGTGCCCCTTCCATAAGCTACACAAAGAAAAATAGAGGTTCGAAGCCGATTAACTTCGTTGGCGATATCCATTAATAGTTTATTGCGTATTATAAACGCGATAACCATTTTCGTCATGATATAGGGACCTGCGGTCATCAAAAACAAGTGATATGGGTTACGTACTCCATCACGGATGGACACTGGCAACAAGCCACACGAGAAGCGTTCGTTTGAAGACGACTTCGTGTGAATGTTGTAGGCCGCCAGATCATAGACGCTGTCGAGCTCGGTGGCTTGGTGCATTCGTATGCGCCTTGCGACTGGAGTAGACACGTAGGTGAATGGGTTCGATCCCCGCCGGTGGACATTGTGCATTCGTATACGCCTTGCGACCGGAGGAGACACGTAGGTGCACGGGTTCGATCCCCGCCGGTGTACATTTACCATTTATATGTGGTCCGTCTTACGAAGTAATGCAAAAACTGCTACCGTGGACGTTAAATGTTGGCTGATGGTCAGCTTAAAAAAATATAGATCATAGACGCTGCTTGCGTATATAGTAAAAACGCGAAAGGTTTTGGGCGTACTTAGTTGTATGTCTTTAACCAAACAGAAACATGTTTCTGACCACGAAATATGACTGAAAGATGCTTCTGACTATTCGGTTCCTTGTTAAGTCTAAGGCTAAGTCCTTTTCGAATAATAGAGAAATCGATTCAATGGATCATAATAATGCATCGCGGGCAGTTTTCATACTCTAGCTATACTCTGTTTTTCTACATCCACGCATGTGCAGAATGCTTGTCTTAGATCAGTAACACAGTAAGATTATCAGCATAAATTTATCTTCGGCATCGACAGTACGTCTTCAACATTCAGGCTATTGTGTAAATATTAATCGGGCATTTCAACGTATAACACACAGTTTCATGCGTCTTTCAATTCCGGCGAGGAAGTCGAGTTGTGTCGATAGGATCAGAATTAACAGTCTCACTTAACCCCATTCGACCGATGCAGACGGAATGCCCTATCAAAGCGCAGTTGATGGCACAAGCTGTCCAACCTTTGTCAGGTCTATATTTTAAAATTTGTGAGCCCTTTTGGTTCCACATACAGCTGACTGCACGAGGTGGGACAACGTATTGATTGCCAATTGGAGTTTACCATTATCGGGATAAGAGGATACCTTGAAGCATAGGCTGCTAGACTCCGCAGCGTTCCACAAATGAAATTGCGACTCGAACACATTGCGAATCGAACGGATTGCACTTAACAACGCTACCGAAAACCTTCCTAACTACATCTGCGGGATCAAGCGACAATGGGGTAAAAGGTAGCAGGCTGACTAAAACAACTAAGATGACTACTGCAGCATGAGATCTGTGTCCTACAGTAAAATCTTTTGCACCGTAGACGTTGCGGAGAGCAAATTAAAGGAATAAAAGAACATTCATCCGCTACCGATAAAATTCGACAGGGCATGCATAAGTGTCTACGTTCTGCTGTCTACGTTAGACTCACAAGTTTTCTAAAAAAAGGCCGCAAACTTGCACGAGGAATACATTGGAATCATTCATTTTAAACCTCGAAAAAGCACAAAAAGGACAAGTGGATAATCAGGTAAGTAGTTAACGATTACCTTATTCCTTTATTTGCATGGCCAATGCAAAATGTTAATAGTTAATACTACTAATAATAATTTAAAATAAGCATCGTAGCCTTAACCGTACGAATCTTCTTGAAACTATCCGTATTCCCACTCCGCCATAAATTTTTTGCCTCAACGCTGTGCTTCTATTGCAAAAAAATGCGAGATATTTTTCTCTGAGAGAACATGCACATCTTTAGCTGATATCGATTACATAAATTGCCCTCAGTCCACACGCAAAGCAAATGTGCGGGCCTGGTATTTCTGTTATCGTCCAAGGTCGATTGGACTTCAAAGGGGCTATTATCTGAAAAGCCAGGGAATATCGACCGAAGAATCCTGTTGTCTAAACGAAGGAGAACCAGCTAGGTAAGAAGAGCAATCTATAGATCTCGACCAAGGATCATAAGTATTTTTCTCAATTAAATTTAAAATGGTCTTATGTCGTGCTCATGAATCTAAAGAACTCCGTCATTGAACATAATACGAACAGATCTAGACATAATTAACAGCACATTCCATAACTGTTTAGAGACGTTACAACAAAACGATGGCTTGGGTTTTTAATTTGAATTTAATAATTCATTAACACTCAACGTATTTTAATTATCTTATTGTTTAAATCCCAGCTTTTGAGAGTTATATTGGACATGTTTCATATACCTCATTTCATAATATAATACTGCGGGTTTTTTATTTATTTCTACAGCCTACGAAATGCTAGCGAAACCTATATTTATAGTGGTCCTAGTATTCCATTAGTGTATAAATCAAGCTGCTCATCCAGGCCTGTAATGACGATTTTAGCTCTGACAAGTTTTGCTCAAAGAAATTCTAAAATAATAACATTGAACGCAAATAAGATAACAACGTCGAACGCCATAAAACGCAGCTACCAGAGACGACCTAGAGCTCCTCAAAATTTGTTCAAAATTCTTAAAATAAACGTAAATGTTTCACCTTGCAGTACATTTTCCGTTGGTTTACTGTGGTTACTTATTATTAACCTAGCTTTTTAATTTTACTATTTTCGGTATACTAGTTGATAGTTGAATTTAGTATGCTAAAAAAATACGTACTTTCCCATACAACTTTCATGAGTATTGTTACACGGGATGCATTTTTATAATTGAATTCTTTCCAGTTATCTAAACTCTGCCGGATATTATCTACAACAAAAATTACAATACATTGATTAACCTCGAATCGATTAACCGAAGGTTTTGTTCAAATTATGATAGTGTTCATTACAGGGCGTGATTTTTTTCTTAGGTGAGCCATTGCTACACGTATCATTGAAAAATCAAGCGTAGTAATTCGGCTTAAACATGTTGCCTATGTCGAATAGTGCTCGCTGACAGAAACTACAAGAAACTATGCAAGAATCTGAAGACCTGTTGAGTCTCTATTGTGATATGGTGCAATCGCCAGGATGGTATTCATACGTTCAGTTACCTATGACATCAGCAGATGGAGCGTGCTCTACGAATTTACGCGTTGCAACCCATTGTGCTGTTGCACTTTTTAGACACCCGCTCCAGCGAACATTCACACCAATATCAGATCCCACCTACCAAATACAGATTGAAGTGTTCTAACACACACATGCTCTCGAAACGCCAACAATTTTGTAGTAAGCGTCGGCTTGAAGCCAGCGGGTGGGAAGAAAAGATACGTTCCGACTACGCTTGTTCAATGCGATATATTTTATTGGCTTTTTTTTGGTGGTTCCAACCGAAAGGGCGCGACGTTGAAAGAGGCGAGTTTCGGCCTGGATCTACCCATTCCGTCCACAGCGTCCATGCAGTATATCTGTGTACGAACTATGAACGCGGAGTGTTCGTAGCATTAACTTAACCGACCCTGGCTGCGCGGGAGACAAGCGAGCGCGTTAGAGAAAGAACGAGAAAGATAAAAGAAAGCCAGATAGAGAACAAGAGAGAAAAAGTGAGAGAAAGGGAGCTCAGAGTGAATGGTGAGAATGTAGTCGTTCTGGCCCATAAGTCTCTGAGAGCGATGTTTATGTTTACACCATGTTATATTGTCAGATTCGGCATGTGTGGGTGTCTGTTGCCTGTGTGTCTTCTAGATTGTGTATGCTTTGAGTGTAGTTGACTCTGTTCCTGACTCTGTGCGTATGTTATGTTCAGCGTTTGTGTGGCGTTGCGAGAGTGATACCGTTGTCTTAGGACCGTCGTTGACCGAAGGCACAGTCCTTTTTGGCGTAGAAGAAGTCCACACCCCTTGTACCCTGGCGAACTCCGTCGAGCGGACTCTCAGAGTTTAAGCTAGTAGAGAGGCGTCAAGCGTGTTTCGAACGGGTCCTGATTTATGAGAATGATAGCGGCTTTCGGCTTCGTAGATTTTACACTCTTTGAGACATTTTGACTGGCTAGCACACTACACCCAATATCAAACCTTGTTTCTCTTTCGGCACTTGTACAGCCCAGGAACCCCCTTCCTCCCCCATGCCCGATGATTTTCACATCCTAAATATCCGAGAGTCCATGCCCTTGCGCTGTGGCCTCTGGCAATCGCACAAAGACAAAAATAATTTGATCCAAAAAGAATGACCAATATTTCTTATGCAATTTCGGGACACGGCTAACAAAAACTACCGAATCACATGCAACAACAACAGCGACGGCAACAAAAATAACACTAGCAATCATTATAGAAAGGACGTAAACTCAACGGTGAGGTCATATCCGTCTGATGGGCAAATAGGAGGGAGACAACTTCTTATGTATGATTTGCGATGCGATACTATCTAAACCGAGCAAGTTTTTTTTAAGTAGGTTCGGATTGAAAAGACAGCATTTATCAAGCGAAACACAATTGTTCTCTGCTTCATAAATATCATCCAGGTCCTCTTGCAAGCAAGACTGCCTTTTCTACAGCGGTGTGAAAATCAATTGTAAACATATTGGACTCTTGCTCGAAGACTAAGCGTGCCTTTATACAAACACATAGAAGTTTGACGTTAACACAGGCGAATGCGTGTAAAAAACATACAGAGATATTCATAGTTAAGAAAGATTGTGGCCGGATTGCGTTCAATAAAAGAAGGTAAGGGCATTTTCTATTAAACTGGCATTCTAGATGTGAGCACATATGGCGGATTGCAAATGTGTGTTTTAAAAAACCTTAACATATACATACCTGTGCCAAGGGGTGTAGCATGCTTCACTACATCCGCTTGTTATTGCGGATATCTCTAATATTTCGGTTTTGGCTTCAGATATTTCTATAATGTCCATCGATCCAAACAACTCCGGTGGTCGTCTTGAATTTAAAACATGTACTATTGAGGTTCCTTAAAGAACTATTGCAACTTTAGCCTTATAGCTCCTTTTTCTGCTGCGTGAAATATGCGTTTCAAAAATGTTAGCATGTTACAACAGACGTTTATTTCTTTCTTGTTTCAAAGAAACATTTTTTTGCGCTGTTGGCAAGAAATTTGTGAAACTTTTTCCCCCCTTCTGCTTACCACATTCACCTTAGCGGGGCTCTAATTATTACTAAGCGAAGAAAGGAGCGACGAGGAGGAGACGTGTGTTCCTCATAATCCTTCTGTGATTCTGCCTACGATCCCTTGCGTTTCTTGCTATAAGCTATTTTTTTGACAATTACGTGAAGGCACCTATCATAAGTGATTTTAGTCGTATGTTAGCCTACATACTACATGCTAATTCCATGGCCTAAAGGACAAAAGATATAAATATTGTTTCAAGTGAACCATCATTTACCGCAAATACCACCTGTGCCCAAGTTAAATTCAAGAATCGCTCATTACCGATAAAAACACTATCAGTTATGAGTTAATTCAGCAGTGAACCTGCCGAGTGACACTAATTGAAGCGCACTCATGAAATATAGTACAAGTCCCTACTGTGCGTCCGCTTACTTTCTGAATAAACAGGATCCACAATGAGGGCTCTTAACTAAAGGTTCTGTGCATTAAATTATAAAGTACACATTAATAACAATTTAACTCCCGTCGTAAGCGAGGTTACCCAATCCTCGCAATTGCTGAATATGTGCTTGCGTTTATACAGTACTTTAAGGAGACTGGAGCTGCTATATTTTGCGTGGTGCTCAGATGGTTTGATCTGTCCCATAGTGCGCCTAGGGAGCGCAAGAGAGAGAAAGCCAGATGCATTTGTATTTCGTTGACCTTTCATTGCCCATCATATATATATATATATATA
>MNPL01015643.1:866-27177 GCA_002081605.1 Tropilaelaps mercedesae | reverse complement strand
GATTAAAGCTTCGTTTTGAACGAGGGCTATAATACACCATAAAGGAATATCTAGGAGTTCTAAAATGGACATTTCAATTTCCGTCTTTCAATTATCTTGCACATATTCCATTGATCAGTTCAAAAATTAGAAATAAAATGGACATTTCAATTTCCGTCTTTCGATTCTGTTGCACATATTCCATCGAACAATTAAAAAACTGACTCATTTATAAAAAAAAAAGCAAATAATATGTTGCTGTAATACCTTCTAAATATATAGAATAAATATATAGAAAATTCGAATAAGAACTTTTTTAGAATATCCGTTCAGCCTGTAAGCTCGACATGGCATTTAATGGCACCATATATGTACATGTATTACGATAGGTTAGGCACATGCAGTAATATATATATATATATATTTAAGGTTTTTTCGGAATTGAATTGACCACCAAATGTTTTGTAAAGAAAACGACATCTAAAGAACGAGACGGTAACAGCTGACACATCGTTTCTTACAGAGATTATTAATACGATGTTATTTTTGTGCCCTAGGACTTCTTCTCACTCTTGACTCTCGATGAACTCTTGATCGGTACATGTTACCTTGATTACAAGCGAAATTCGATCTAGAGAAGCTCACGTTAGAGGCATTGTCATATTACTGCAGTCAGACGTCTGCTTCCTTATTAGTAAGCTTTTTAGTATCCTCACCTATACACTTGGCACATCGATCCCCGCATTATGTACGTGCATCTTCAAACATGCACCCAGTTTATTTTACTAAACGTTACTTATTTCACCAGAGTAATCTTATTCCGGAATTTATCGATGCGATTAGGCGTTTTTTATTTAATTCGTCCCACAGGAATCCACATATTTGATTATATATACCAGACTCAAATGAGAGATTATTTTACTTATACGTGCCTCCGAAATGAGAGCTACGATTGAATATCTGCTCTCACACAGATAGATATACAAGATTTTATCGAAATGGCCATTACGCGGCTCTGCAGTTAGCTCACTTAATCAGGTGCTTGATTGCAGAGTAGAACTCCCTAGGAGAACCAGATATTTGAAAGTAGGCACTTACAGGTAGAACGTTTTCCCTGATGGGGACGATGGCTCTGAGTGGCTTGTTGCGTTGTTGCTGTTTACGCACGTTGAGATTGTATTTATGCTGGCAGTACTATGTGTGTTGCTCGCGGCTCCCGAAGAATGACCAGCGAGACTGCTCGATAATAACGTTGAACAAGTTGGACTCGCACGGAGTAGGTGGTCCCTGGAGGGACGTCGTTGGCTCGCTGTGACCATAACTTCAGCTTTTTCACGATACATGTGTACGATTCTTGTCGTCCACCTACTTACCTATAAGCAAAGAAAAATAAAACGATAAAATATATAGTAAGTCACTATCGTGAGCCGGGCTTATGCTAGGAATCCTACTTGAGTTTTATAGACCAGGTATTTCCATTCTTTACTAATGCTCTTATTTTGATGTTACCTCCACACTAAAAATTAATTATGCCCCTATCTACAAAGTATAATAACGCTTACTTAAATAATAATAATAGTAATAATAATAATAATACATGAAAACATATACATAATCCAGTCAAGCAGTAAACCGTATTGTATATTTTTCGTTATTACACGAGTATCGAAGTCGACACAAATACATATCCATAATCAGGTTGTAAGATTTTCTAAGCTTCGATCTTAGAAGGTATCTTATACTTAAAATATTCGATCTGTAGTAAGAGTAAAACAAAGAGGCGATATGCAATTCACAATATCATTATGACTGTTTGTTGTATGATGTTTGTTTAGGTACTTTCTTGTAGTTATTAATAGTTCATTCATTTGAGTTCATTTACTCAAAAGTAACACACTACTAAGAAATTTAATGCACTTGCACAAATTGATACTAAAAACTAAAATATATTAAAGACATTTATATATTAATAAGAGTAGAAGGTATAATTTTCTTTTTCGGTTCACAATTGTGCCCTCGAGGAAAGGTGTGTTCAAGAAATTATTTTCATTCACATTGAAGGTTGACCTACATATTCGTGCGGGTCAATAGTCGCAAGTGCGTTAAGGAACTTCCACGTGACGGCATGCTGCGAGTGGAGGGTGTTGGCGGGCAAGAGGCAGCCTCCGGCCGCAATGGCCTGGCCTTGTGACGAGAGCGAGTTCCCTGATGAGATCCGACGAAGTTTATGTTCCGTAGCTATAATGCCTTGACACGTAGTTGGGGCGCCAGCTGCGTTGGGAGCAGGGTGTCGAACTCCTTCGACAATACTCGTCACAACTAAAATAATAATGACAGGATAGATTACCGATTTGGAAAAAATAGTGAAACTAGGATTTGACAGGGGGACTACCTAGTACTTCCATAGATTTTTTTAGTTTCATAGTTTCTTCCTTTCATAGTTTCGCACTTGTTCTAAACTTAATTTCCGAAATAGTACGATGACCCTTCAAGTAAATGTTAGACAGACAAGATTTTTCGTCAGAAGAATCGATTGAATCGTCAGAAAAGTGATTGTACACATTATGCTACAGTGATCCTGTACGTTCTCAGTCGATCTAAATATCTTCACGTGTGCAATATTTCATAATATAATACGTAGACGGAAACTCACAAGCGAATACTTACAGAATTGTGTAGCACTTTTCACACGTCCGTGCTGCCTTTGCACAGGACTACCTAAAGCATTATTATTGCTATGGTTGAAGTTGTTGTTGTTGTTCGTACCACGGCCCTCCTCTTGAAGGGTCTGACAGGCGGCGCTTACGTACTGCGAGTCAAAGACGCAGAGCAGCCACTGAAGTGCTGCTACAAGCTCAAGCCGAACAAGTGGCGATGCGTCCCACTGTGCTCCGACGACGAGCATCATTCCTATGTGAGCGTCAGTGTTATCCGCATGGTCTGTGCGCTGCGTTTGCGAATTTAGTAGCGTGCCTAACGCGAACACAGCCGCGGCACGAACCTCTGGTGAAGGATCTCGAAGAAGAGGTGTGAGACGTTCGTGCGTTGACGATCGAATACCTAACCATTTGGCATCGCAGTAGCCATCCCACAGTCGGCCTAGCAGAATACATAGCCATTTCTTCAAACCTTCGGTGAGCGGTTCGCCCGAAAGTAATTCCGTACAGGCAGCAACCACGTGATTTTGCATGCATGCTTTCTGGCCCTTGTGGTGGCCGTTGGCACATAAGCACGACAAAATAAAAGCGGCCATGGTTCGGTGCTGCACGAGCATCGTATTGTCCTGTAGTATGGCGAGGAAGTACTTGTGTGAACTCTCGCGTACCAGGTCTTGTTGATAGCTGCAGTCGACGGCAAGGATTTTCGTCCAAATGAACACTAGTAACGGTCGAAGATCTTTTGAGGAGCTTTGCAGTAGCTTTAGGATGTAAGGGAAGATGCCGACTGATAGTGCCTGCGCAACGGCCCACGGTCCAAGGTCAAGGAATTGCCCTAGTAATTCAAGCGCTCTTGTACGATGCACTTGACTCAAAAGGACTTGGAGCACAATAGGTAGCTGCTCAGGTGGCGAAGGGCGAATATCTAGTGATCCAAACCGCAACCATACCTCAAACGCGGTCAATTGTTCAGCGAAAAATGTTGAATGGCAGAAGGGTGCAGCGCCATTCACAACGTCGGGCAATTGACGTAAACAAGCATCTAATGCCAGATCCCATGCTTGCCTAGTGACGCACAGACAACGCAACAGTCACGACAAAGAGAAAAAACATTTATAGGTATTCAAAATTAATGTAAGAATACACATTATACTAATTTATCGTACATATTCAGTATGGTCATTAAATTGCCCAAACTCGTTAATAAATAAGTCACAGTTAAATGTACGAACCACATTGGATGCTGAAACGTTTTAGGCAGCGCTGGGCTAGACTGTGGATTGCAATCGTATATACGCATTACTCGCTCGGCGAGGAGGAAATTTCGGAATAACGAGGCGACGAGAAGATCTTGACGAAATAGCTTCTGGAACAGGGACTTTGGTAGAACGTTCCAGGCTATCGTATCGGTAATTGCCGTAAAGATCCAATTAAGCTCGCCTAACATAGTTCGCCGATCAATCAGCGAGCCAGGAATACTGCGAAATTTGAACAACACAGGTAACAAAAAAGACAAATAATAACAAATAGAGTCAAACATTCCATAATTTGATTCAACCAAATTGAGATATTTTTATATGTAATATTGGAACAAATTGGAAATGTGCCAGTGAAATTTTAAAGAGCCGCTTACTTGTCAATCGTTTCAAGGGTAAGTTCTGGGACGAGTTTAAACGAGTTATTAAGAACATAGCATCTAAGAGCCATGTTAATTGGCGTTGTCAAACAGGCAGTGAAAATATCGGCTGGAAGCGAGGGGTCCATTGGAAGTATTTCGTTCTCTCGACACGCTGCCAACTGAATGCAATTTCTGTATATTGCAATCAAAACGAAGACACAAAAAGCTACGACGTTAACATCTCTATATAATGATTGACTTGACGAGTTAGATGAGGGAATGGTATGAAACGTGATCTTAGCGAGTATTATATGTAAAATAGGTACGTAAATTTACATTCATTTGATTAAACTAAGACTCTAAGTCTACCAACTTATCATATGAATTACAAAATTAAAATGTATGTGGAAAAGATTATTCTACACATCCAGGTGCTCCAATTATCGTAAAAATGACGTCTAGTATACAACGATATCGGATCCACGATATCAGAATCAAGACAATCAATATTAGATTTAAAATCGAATACAAACTCAAAATTTGGCGGTGAAGGTAACGCTGTAGTGGGTACCGCCGATTGTATTGACCCTGCCGTAGTCTGATGTGCAGTTGGCGGGATAAAATGATGATTCTTCGATAGTGTCGCATGTGACAGAAGTTCACTATGTTGTTGATGATGACTGTGATGTTGTTGTTGGTGCATTTGAGGTTGTTGTTGTTGTTGTTGCGGTTGTAACAGATGTTGTTGCTGCGACAAATGCTGTGGTGGATATTGATGTTGGTGCGCATGCTGTTGCTGTTGAAGCTGCTGTTGTTGGAGTTGTTGATCAGACGTTGTCTTCTGATGCTGCTGACTCCACGCCTGAAATTTACTAAGCAGGATGCCAGCTCCGGAGCAATCATACACGTATATTGAAGGTGAGCCCATCCACTGCTGAAGATCGTAGAGTGATAGCGGGATGTATTGAGTATATTGCTAAAAGAAAAATTTACGATAAGAGATTACCAACAGCTTTACTAAGATAACCAGAAAAGTGGATACAATATTTGATAGTTTTCAAAGAGAATTAGTAGTCGTATTTCATTCAAGATTTCAGTATTTACATATAAACAGCTTTTAATTCATTTTCGGTGTCGATCATCATAGAGCCTAACAAGGGGGAGTTCGCATGTTTATACAATTTTAGCTTAAAGGCGGCCGGTGTTTGAAGCAAACCTACATTTCTACAAGTACATCCACCGCGGCTCAAGAGGCACGGAGCAAGGCTCACAGTGTAACGTGTAGAATATTCTGTTATATACAATAACGTATGGCCCAGTTGCTTTTCCATTTAAATACCGTTGAATGCATCCACTTCTACGTAAAATTATATTGTAGGAAACAACAGACGTTATCACGCTCCAATTTAAATTTTATCATACAAATCACCTATTATATCAAAAATTCTCAAGGCATATAAAACTACAAATTATAAACTTCCTCTAGCGTGGTACAAGTCCACCAAAAGACTGTCTGAACTTTACCTTATTGAAGACCCATATTTCGCCATTGTTTGTGGGCTTAGGAACACCGTGGCCGTTGTAATGGAACAGTACTCGCTCATCCTTCGCGCCTTTTCGTAGTCCGACGCAGAGCTTTTTTACGTCTTCTAAGGTAGGGTCTAACGCCTGCTTATATCGTGCTCTAAGCTGCCACCTATGAATTAGCCACGAATACAACTTTAACAATCTATATGCAAAAATCCTCTTGGAATATGGTGGATTGAAGCAGACCTGTTGCAACATTAACTTAAATACTAACACCGAGCTTGCAATGATTGTTCTATCTAATCTATGTTTTGAAAGTAAATTGGAGAAACGCGCATATGCGCATATAATAAGCATAATGAATCAAATGAGTTCGCAGTATACAGAATTCTATTTTTAATGCATGCTACAGGTGTATTTCGTGCTGATAATGGCAGATTAATATGCACGACAATAGTTCATGCGACTCCTTCTTATGTATATGACCAGAATTTGTAGACCCTTCAACCAAATATCAATTACCTTTCGTACTGCTTTTGAAGGTTCGTGCCAATCTGGTCGAGTACTTTCTGTGAGGGCATTTTCGTTAGATAGTGTACGGGATCAATCCAACACTCCATTCGAGCGCACGGAGAGATTTTGACTACGTCGGGTGGGTCTACGCCGAGATTTAAACACATGACCAAGGCTACGCTATTGGTACGCATCTGCAAACAGTACTCAGTTAGTCTCACACCGATAGTATTTATTGGTAAATATCTTTAGAAGACCAGCCGACAAAATTATCAATATTATTGCTAATAACTTATATTTCATTTCCATCAGGACATAAAATGCTACGACGTTTTTTGGAATGTTTAGATGACAGACATTATCATTTCGAAAAACGCTAGCATACCCTCTCTTTGGGCCGGAAGGTCTGTGGAAGCAGGGACGAATCTTCACATCCCCCTATAACTGTATCCTGATGCTTTGGACTATTGTCTTTCTCTATCTTACGCGGAGTGTACAATGGGAGACGCCACTCCTCACACAATTTCTCGCGCTCATCTTCCGTTAACTGAGAGAGCCTTAGTAATTGGCCCCCGCGCGGCGGGGGCGGTATAGCAACTCTCGAAGTTCGCATAGTGGCCAAGTTCGTCATAGTTCCACCTGAATCGTAACCAACGTTTACAGGGCAGCCAGTTGACGAATTGCCACCTCCCACCGTCACACTTACAGCCGGCATCGTCACGCACCTGCCTCGGCTGCCACCGCTTCGATGACGGATCCGGCTGAAGCCGTCGCTTCGACTGCTACTATAGCTGTTAACAGCCGGAATATTGTTGGTGGGCGTACGCCGGAGGGGGCCGCGGGACGAGCTGTCCCGCGCGGAACCCCCTGGCGACGCGGAAGTACTGGTAGTTGCGCTGTCCGCAGATGACGATGGTCCACGTGTTTCCGCTGGCGCTGTGACAGCTGAAGTTCAGGGAAATTAAGGAATACGAATAAAAGAACCGAAATTTTCAATGCACATAAACGTAACCTATGAAAAAGGGGACATAAAGTGCTGCGCTAGTGAAATGATCATGAAATTTTTTTGGTCACTTCATAGGGGGTAAACACGATTTTTTTAGTTGTATTTCCCCTTTTTAATGTTGATTTGAATAAACAAATAGTCACTGGTTGACACAGAAGCATATACGTGTACATATACATTACACATATGGTATGAACTACAAATTGCTCCTATTGAAGGCATTATGTAATCTTCTTGTTCTATCAAACCAAATCTTGGACTCTCCCGCTGACAGCCGCGATGTGGTTATAGTTTTCTATTTTACCCTGATTGAGTCTATAATATGCAAAATAATTTTTTTTATCAGCAGATGTTGTAATATGTGCCATTATGTAAATAAATGTACTCCCGAACATTGGTTTCACATAACCCTGACGATATAATCATATAAAATGAGTGAATAAAACGACGAATACAAAAGCATAGGGTAGCGCATCTCGGTAGCTCTCACATTTCCTCTCTCCTTCTGCCCAATAATGATTACAAACAAGAGGGATTCGCCGGATTCGTCATCAATGGATTAGCCCAAAATTGTTTCATTAGCAAAGGTACTACTTCACCTTCCATAAACGATTAACCTGTTGTGTGGTCCAATGCATGTATCATAGGCAAAAAAGGTTAGCAGTGCAATGTTAGGTATAGTTCTAGCACCATAAAATATCTATTTAAAATCAATTTTGTGAATAAGTATAATGCGTAATTCAAAAACCATTAAAGTGGAATGGTATTAAGATAAGGGCGCAGGAAAGTGGAAAGCAGACATATATCAAGCAATATATTTTGATATTCCTCGTAAAACTATACGGATATTAACTCACAGCCACAATATATATTTTTAGGGCTGATCATCAGCCAACATTTAACGCCCATGGTACAGCTTTCATATTACTTCGTAAGACGAATCTCATAAATATAAATGTCAACTGAGGGATCGGACCCGTGCACCTGCGTGTCGCCTCCAGTCGCAAAGCGCACGAGAATACACCAAGCAACCGCGCTGACGAACATTGACTCACAGTTACTATGAAATAGGCACTTTAGTAGTTCTCAACGATATGACAGCAGTCAGATGGCAGTAGCAAGAAAAATGTGATATTACCTTAGAGAGGTAAATTTTCAATTCGGATTTGTAATGCTTCTAACGAAAATGTGAGAGGACCTTACTTCCGCTATGCATGTTAATGGTGGGATAAACCCGACATCATTTATACCACGACACCATGTTTACAAAAATCCCCGCTAATAGTACAACTGGTTACAAAACAAGAGCTTCAGTCCATAAACGCCGTTCGTTAACCCTATGGCGCCTTCATTGACAAAGGTGGATACATTAAAACAATATTGAGCATTCAACAAGTAAAGTATCTGCGTAAGTAAAGATATCAGATAACACTATACGTTATCGTAGGCAGGAGCGCGGATAAATGTATACAGAAATGAAACCACAGAAGGTTATATTAAGTATGATAACAGCAGGTAGCCGGAGCTTTCATAACATCACCTTCGAATAAATGATTCGATCGTTTTCATGGGTCGACCCATGTGAAAGCAGGTACAACTGTTGGCTGCCAGAACCGTCCGTAACTATAGACGCAACGTTCCGAAAGCGAGAATAAATTTATTTAAAAGTAAGTGCATCAGTCCAGAGCAACGTTTAAAGAATAACTGCTGTCATACTGTACGCACTCCTAGCCTCCTAAGCTAATTAAGGAAACCCAAAAGCGATAGGTCAGGGAAAAACACACGAGCAGAGAACACGAGTATATACTATATGATGGCCGTTATAGCACTATGTTTGTGTAACTAGCAGAATCGCTCCACATCAGAAAAGGACAAATATATATGAGATTTCAACTGTCCTTAATAAACACTATGCCTATACAAGTCCACACACAAACATTTCAAGATTAGGACCGACACCCACGAAAAGCAACAACAACAACTGCGATGACAATTGCCATATAGTAAGGCCAGAAAAAGCTGATTACATTTTGGTCTAGGTAAAACTTCACCTGTTTTAGTATCACAAAGTTGTCACATGTCATTCTGCTTTTTCGCAACGTTGAAACTGAACTTCTTCCGTTTAATCTACAGGAGCCAAGATCCCGTGGATGAGTACAAATTGTACAAACCCACCAGGCAAGTCCAGTATCGGAATATTTTCTTCATCAGTCACTACATATTATTGGTGCGAGAATTTGAGATTGAATGGTAAAATCAGATTTCACTAATTGGAAGGAAATATCCCTTTTCAACTAGCGAAAAATAGCCAAGCAAAAATAACATCAAAAGTTTTGTCGTAAGCTATTTTTACTCTGCACCGTGACAAATTCAAGTCATTCGACATGACATCGGGCGCCAAGAGAAAGGTTGTAGCCAAAGACTGCCGGAGCATAGCAATTTATCTGGATAGACGGCTAGATAGACTTGAAGGTAGAAATATAAAAGACATAATTATAACATGACGGCGAAATGTTCAGTAGCTAACATACAGTTAGGTTTAGGCATACATGCCACGCAATTGTTACAAATACTTCTACGGTCAACTGATAACTTTGCTGCTAGCGTTTTATCATCAGCGTCTTCGTTGTTAGCGACTGTCGGCAGCACCACCAACGGTCAAGGTATAGCTGGACATCAAATAGTAACTGGTCGTTGCTCCTCATGATACTAGTTGACACTGGTGTCAGCTCCTACGTCAGCGAAGCCGAAGTCTGGAGCAGCCGCTAGCGTCATCTGGCTGTAAGAGAGACACATGACGTAGAGGGTTCTCCTCCCACCAACAAGCTCTACTCGAGATGCGGTTGGTTCCTTTCCATCTCCAACCTCTCCCTTCGAACTTCGTTTCGCTTGTCTCAACTTTAATCGTCTCCATTTAACTCTAAGCCAATCGCGAACTCATACACACACTTGCGAGCTTCAATTCGTTCACTTGTACAGAACATATAAACAAACGCGCGCAAGTAGCGCTTGACAACACCGGCAACGCAAACGTAATAGATAAAAATCTAGAAGCAGTCGGCACAATCGCGGCGGCCCACTATACCGAGGATCTGCTAGCCATAGGCGAATGTCACTCCCTTGTTGTTTCGCGCTCTCCTCTCTGTGACACAGCTACTTCTATTACTCCGACCACAACACATAGGGTCGCACACACACATGCACTGCTCCCGTATGGAGCGCACGCACACGAGGAATGACGTCACGTGCTTCTACCACCTCTTCCACTGCGGCCACTCTGCTGACGTCAAAGAGAATTGGAGAGTTAGTGAGCAGAAGTAAGCGAGTTCATCTGAGTCCTCTTCACCTGCTGGCCACTCAAGGGGGCCACGTACGTCCGCTAAATAAGAAAATTCTGCAAGAACGTATATGCCAAAGCACGCGCCGCTGACGAAAAAGAATTATAATAATAGAAGGCACATTAAGGAGAAGTTAGGGAGAAAGGCGGGACTATGTGTGGTAATTTTTGCGAAGTACCCACAAGGCTAACCAGTTCATCGGAGTAGGTAAAAATCACCATTACCGATAACATCCCTGGTCCTTAAAGTACAGCTAAACCTCGCTAGTCACCCCTTTACCCCTAACTTTAGACACAAGGGTCTAAAATTTGCGCTAGACGTGGGAGTCACAAGAATGACCGTTTATCCACAGAATACGTCTCGATTTTAGTCGTGCTACACATAGGTCTATTGCAGACTAGTTGATTTCATTCAAATTGGCTGGCATTATTATAGGAAAATTTTACAAGGAGATAACTCAACATGTGAACAGAATATGAAAAGAAAGAGGCTTAAAACGATACAATCTTTCCATTAGTTCTTGAGTCCGCTTCCTATTATTGAATCATGATGACATCCAATCTCATTGACTGTTTTAAGCTTTCGTCACATTAAAATACTAATATTTTAGGGAGTACGACTATGCGCTTCCCTAACGCAAATATTCGTGATAATGATATAATGAAGCAATCGAATTGTTGCACAAGCGGATTAGCGGATGTAGATACTTCGTATCATAATAGAATAAAGGGATCGAAAAAGAAGGCTCAATATTACACAAAAAGGACATCGATATAGACCAAATATTTTCATCTAAACTTATATTCCTTCTACTACGGCTGAAGCTCTTCAAATGTTGAATGTTGAATTCATTTATTATTTGACATTACTTTGTATAACGCCCTATATTTCTTACTATTTTCATCTTGAATGGGGGACAATTCAATTATCTAAATGCAATTCTAGCATGTATTGTAGCTAACTCGATATCTACCGATAGAAGTCTTCTTGATTAGCCAGTGTTATATTTCGAGAATGTATAAAACGACTACTTTTTGCTTAAAACGATGCGGGTAATCTTGTTATTCAGTAAGTCTTCCAAAGAAAAAAATAACAGTTCAAACTTTATTCAGTAACGCAATTATTTAAGATTAACATTTAATTATTCATTTTTTAGTTATCTAAGACCGACAAGTTTGTTGTTTAATCAATTAAACATAAACAAAAGTTGAGTGTTATTGAATGCACACTATCCACCCACTGAATAATAGCAATACGCTCTTTTATATTCCGTGCAGTTACGGAAATAATACAATGGCTTCTTACTCATAATCTGTTCCATCCTTTATCGAGCTATTGCAAGAACAACGTGCAAAACATTTTGCTCATTTAAATCTCATTCCCTGTTGTGCTAGTAACGCTTATCGTTTATTTCAGAAAACTGAGCTGGTATCTCGGCAATAATGATTGTCCAACTTTACAAACTTCAATTCGCCAGCATTTAGGCACAAGTCGTTACCTGGCATTTGAGCAATTCGTAAAGAAAGCACGGAGGAGATTTCAGCAAGAGATACACTCAGAAACTAAATCTCACAAAGTCATATACACACATACACACAAACCTATAAAAATGGATGCATACTCGCGATCGTCAATACAAAAGGTTTTTTTCTTTTGGAAACTAGGGGTGAGAGGTCATAATGAAGAAAAGAAAAAAAATAATTCTTGTAATGGCGAAAATAGGGGACAAGCCGGAATAAGTAAATAAAAAATAGTTGCCGAAAATCTTTGAATATCAGCAAGAGACAGCTACCGAAGAACACAGACGGCCGCCCACTGGTGCAACATTTCAACGGTTTTTCCCAAAGCTCTCTTCAATGCCATGCGATCAACTAGCTGGTCACATCCGGCGCAAACCAATCTCGCCTGGAGAGGAATAGATCGACAACACACCACCGAGAATACATACATGCATACATATAACCAATCATTATCACAGCTGCTATTACTTATACTACCAATCGAGCCAGCCCTACTCTAATGGATGCCACGACAAGTGCAGCAGATCAGTGTGAGGCAGGTGTAGCTACCATAGCGATATGTGAGGACCCTGAGCCGCCGGATGCAAATGGTGCAATGTTTTGCTAAGACGAACTACTCGGTTTGGTGGTGTGTAGCTCAACACCAGACAATCAATGGCAATACCAACACAGTAGAACAGGAGAATTACCTTCCAACCCTACATACAACATATTGCGGACCGGACCGAATGATCTGGCTGTTTCTTTATTGTCGTTGCAGAAATAATCACGGCGAAAAAGAATAAAATGGTCATTGCCTGTTCTTGGTTGGCCCATACTCAGTCGTTGCCTAATCGGCTAGAAAAAAATAGAGACAGCCACGAGATATAGAGAGAGGACAAGAAATTGGTAGAAAAAATCTCAGAATCATCTCCACTCACGATCACTAGCGTTGTCAACTTGAGTCAGTACTAATAGTAACAATTAATTTGAGTTTGCAATTTAAAGTCTCTTCGTGTATTAATCTTTTTCGGGGGTTTGCGATGGCTTGCTGCCCACGCGTTACTGGCGGCTAGCAGCGAACGGTGCGAGACTCACAAATTCACTAAAACCGTTGTTGCCCACTAGTCCTACCCGGGCTCGACATTGCGTAGCATACTTCTAAGCCCCAAGCATTAATCTCCTAAGTTCGAAGATTTAGACTATTTTTTTTATCGATTTATATTTTTACGAGCCCAGTGACGCTTTTCAGTCATGTTTTTTTTAGAAGAACCCGCGAGGCTTCGATTCAGTTTAAATATCTGACCTCCTACTTGATTGGCCCTTATTTGCCCTATTTATTCGTTCGAAACGCACCCAATCCGGTGCATTTTTTGGTTTGAATTTAGCATCTGTAAGGAAGCAATCAGTATAATGCCATTCGGCTTCATTCTAATACACGGGAAGACATCAGAATTTTGCAGGCATTCAAACTCATCTGGAAGTTATTGACGTTGGCATGGTCTTTGTTCCAGGTACGCGCTAGACAAGATTATTGAAGATTGATAATAACCACAGCAAAGGCCCGCATGTTACCTCCAGCTTTCTATACTATACCATAGCTACCGTTGCTTCGCTCTGTCCATCGTATACTTCTTATCCAGCATAATCCCGCGCCCTATGAGGTGCGCTGGCTCTTTATATGTTGTCAACCCCACATTCTTCGAACAACCGAATCATAGAGTAGATGAAACAAAAATAACACTATCAATAATAGAATTGCAAGGCATCGGCAGTCACAACAGTAATAAAAACACGACAACTGCAGTGCCACTAACGGTGACGCGCATATAAACACTAAAGCGTCACTAATAGCGCCATTTCAGGCAACAGTAGCTAGAGAGGCAGCGACAGTGGAAGGGGCGGTTAACTAAGACGCAGTTAAGTAACTTGATATTACCATCATGATGAGCAACGACCGCAAGAACAACACAGCAATAAATACCTGAACAGAAAGGGAGCATTGTCGCGCCAATAACTTGCCTCATGCTGAGTGTGGCCCACTAACCATACTGTACTTTCTGCAGGTGTCCACAAATGTAACCACTGTGTACACAGAAGTCTAAAAACTAATGTAAGCACATCAGAGTCTCGATTGGGATCGACGATCTTGACACGACTTACAGGAAGATGTCGAGGTGACCCGTTGTTTATGTTTCGTTTGTATTACGGAATAATCGCAAATCGCGCAAATCGTTCAGCTTGTGTTTCTTTATATTGGAGTAACCTGACGGAACGGAAAACGGAAGGTCAGTCAGTTTAGCCAAAGTTGCCCAGTAATCCAGTTTTAAAACTGCTCTAACAACGTCACAAAAGAATGATAATCTTTTCGAGCCACAATAAGAGATAGTGTGTAGTGTGCCATGTGACATGAGTCTGTGCGTTGCCTTGCACCTTGGTTGTAATCCACTGTTACTTTTCGAATCGATCAAATTGTTACTCCATTTCTTCCATACTTTCCAGAAGCACGTTATCATCAGTGTGTTCGATCGTCTGCTTTCATAGTTTATATCATGCTGCTTGCATGCTTGTACTGTCCTATTCGGTTAACTGTTCGTGGATTGTAAAAGCTGTGCTATCTTTGCCTTTAGTTCTAATGACGCAATCCATTGCAGAACATTATATTTTTGTGTTGGGCTGACCATCAGTTAAAATTTAACGTCCAGGGTATCGTTTTTTGCTTCGTAAGACGAAACCCATGAATGTAAATGTGTAACGGCGGGGATCAAACCCGTACACCCACTTGTCTTCTCCGGTCACAAAACGCACGTGAATGCATTAAGTCACCGAGCTTGACCCAGTGCAGAACATGTGTGCGAACATAGACAAAACCCACCGATTCACCACCTGTTCACCATGACAGGGAGATACAGACTGTAACTGACGGACCGAATGGCTGACTACTGGCCGGGGTACTCAAAAGGATAAGAAACGACTGCAAGCAATATGACAATGGTAGTGTTCATAATGCTATCAATCTTGTCATTTATCTTAACA
This sequence comes from Tropilaelaps mercedesae, assembly GCA_002081605.1. Classification (NCBI taxonomy): domain Eukaryota; kingdom Metazoa; phylum Arthropoda; class Arachnida; order Mesostigmata; family Laelapidae; genus Tropilaelaps; species Tropilaelaps mercedesae. The sequence goes on along the minus strand of MNPL01015643.1, from coordinate 12,004 downwards.
TCCGCGCTCGCAGACACCAGGTGAAGAACGTAGACGCACGAGAATGCGTAGACACGTACAGACATAGTCAGGCACAAAATATATGCATATACAGATTCACACCTACACAAAATCATTTTAACAAACTCGACTTAGCCAACAGTAGCAGTGAATGTCCGATGTGCTTTTAACTATGCACTGGAGACTATGGAAGCGAACATTTGAACTGGTAACAGATACAATTATGTGTACTTTGTTCAATCGAGTTGCGAAAATTGTATTTCTGTAGCGGATAACTCATCTGTTTATTCGATCTTTAATATTATTGCAACTGCTGAAATTATTGCGATAAATGTTACAAAAAGAAGGCTCCACGCACAAATTACTACAGATCTCCACATCCTCAAGATTAGAGATAAAGATCCCTCAGATAATGCATTACCTAGTTAGCCGTTTATACCCGCCATTAATCTCTTGCCACATGGCCAGCAACCAACTCGATTTCATTTAAGAACAGTATTAGCAATATTGAGTAAACGACATAGCGTACATAAGAACTCAATTGAGCCCGTACCACAATAGGGTCCCGAGAAGACTCAGCTGAAAGCCATGTGTCGCTGGTGCCGTCGTCCTTGCCGTTTCTTTGATGGCTCTCCGAACGCTGATGTTGATCTGGCCGTTGTTATCCTTCGTTTTATCGTTATTGTTGTTAGTGCTGTGAGATTTTGAGACGGTACTGCCTACAGTGCATATGCACGAAACCACAACACTAATTCGCCGTCATGGGGCAAACTGTGGCCGCCACTTTACGTCACAGAGGACAACAGATACACACGCACTCACATACGCTAACTCTCAGATACAAACACGCACATATCCACACACTCGTGGGTTCCCACACACGAAAACGCACGAGCCCAGGGGTATTTCCGTGGAAACTCGAAGAAGAGTCACGCTTGGTTTTGCCTAAACCTGATCTTCGAGCAAACTCGGCTTACTGTGCACATAGACGGCATGGACTGTCTGGTTGCACCCGCTCACAACCTCCTCGACGGCGGGAGTGTTCGCCCGCGGACAGCTCTTCCGTCTTTCTTAAATGCAACTCAGAGTGATAATATATATAAGAATTAGAGAAGACGATCACACGCCCAATACGAGCAGGAATTTGTGCAATATTCGAGGCTACTTACTGAACACACCTCCCTCACACTTGCAGCAACCGTAACGGGAAACTACGCAAATCCTGCTGCTCAGTAGCACCGAAGCCCATGAGAGCGGCCATGCCTCTTCTCCTGTTATTAATGGGAGGTTGTGTCTATCCTATGTCTGTGTGCGTGTGTATCTCACTGTTGATCGCCGGACAGACGTTAGCTGCTACCGGCCATAGAAGTGTCACGAGGGGCGAGAAAATGCTCATTAAAAACTACGACGTTAAAGGATGATCCACAGTCAGGTAAAAACTACGGTGGACTAGTGTTGAGGGCGAATAAAGTGAACGGGAAGGCATTTAGATGGTTTATCCGACATATGCTTTTACTTATGTTGTACTTAAATTTCATTGGCTTAATTTTTCCAAATATGTTCCTAATATTTTCGCTTTTCGATCTACGTTATTCGAGCTCCAGCGGTGTATGTCCCTGGGTGAAGCAATTTCGCAAAGCAGCGAAACTTCTATACTGGCCAGAGAGAGCAATGTGTGTGTATTTGCAATCCTGAGCCGCTCAGTCGTTCCTATTACTGTTTAGATGGCTACCGATGGTCATAATGATGACGATGCTCATGTGGTCATAATCGCATTGTCGTCTGCTAGAGACTGGCTCGTTTGGCTGTAACTTCTTCCCCATTCTCGGTGAACTAACCTGCTGCTGCTTAGTGATTATACTGCTCCGCCGTAAGTGCTCGCTGCTCCTGTCGCAACTGTGTAGTGCTCGTAGCCAATCAATGTGTTGTTGTCTGTCTAACCATTGCTACAACGACCAGCCACTAGGCCGTGTTGTGTCTGTCTGTGTTAGCTGGTAGGAGCAGCCGCAGCACCAGGAGGTGGGTAATGCCAACGCTGTCGCTGGTTGTTTCTGCCGAAACTGCTACTGCTGTGAGCCCTCTCGTCGCACAGACTATGTCGATGTGAAGTTTAAAGATCGTGAAAAGCAACAAAGGCTATCGGTCACCCACTCGATAGCTAACAGTTACGTAGTGAAGCTGTGGGCGGCTAACCATCGGGAATTCAGTATTCAATAACAAGTGGGAGAAATATTTCTCTTCAATATTTTTCACTGTTACAACTGGTGATGGCAAACGTCGGTGGCCAACAGTGGGTGTGTGCGTGCGTGTGTATTTTGCAATACTGACTGTGCCGCTGCGACATTCGGCTGTATTTACTACGGCGATACTTGTTGTTTGTTAAAATTCACCAACTCATAGCTTCGAAACGGGACGACCGCAAAGGTGGCTGCTGATGAGATAAGCTACAAATAACGGGAACAAAAATAAGAAAAAGAAATCCTCGAATGTCCTTGCGGATTTTCACAGCCAACACCTGTGCAACTATGTGATGTCCAAGGCAGGGGGTAGGAGGCGCCTGAAGGAAAAAAGTGCCACCGGTGCTACGGTCGAGTGGATAACAGTCTCCGTGTTTATATCGTCTAAAACAGCTGAACCTATTTTGTTTGAAGCGAAGGCTACCACCGACCGTACGTGCAGTGGGCCCAGAGAAAATCAACGCGGCATCGACGCCAACGTTACCATCACTAATTTGATCATTTTTCGTGGTTGCGTTATTTGCTAAGAATTCGTAGTGTTTCACTACGTCCTACTAAATCACATATTCACTGGCAGACAGAATTTATTGACAGTTGTCTATTGGATTATTGTCATTGTGGTCTGTCCTATTTTTATAACCTGTTCATTCATTGGCCTGTTGGTCCGTTAGTGCTAGTTTAACTTAATTAAGTTTTGCAAGCGCTGGAACGCGACAAAGAAACGAGGATCCATCCTGGACAGAAATAACGGCTGGCCAACGACGGGAGATGGGCGAAAATTACGTGTTCATCGAAAAAGTATTTTCACCGTTTGTGGCGGTGTCTGCCAGCGATGACGCCGACGAACTCTGCGGCAAGAATGGACTCACGTTCAACGAGCTCATACAGCCGTTCACTGACAATATTGAAGGTAAGTCGGAGGTGTAATAATGCGACAGTAAACCACGATGACAGATTGAGGTTGCCATTAGCAAATAAGAATTTAGGAGAGCCAAATTAGAAATCAAAGTGAAATTAAAGTGGCCATTATCCATCTAGAATCCGAATTACTCATAAGAACGCCCTTCATCAAAACGTTCATCACACGAAGGACATACAAAATTGATGAAAAAATTCAATACCGTAGCCTTCAAGAAAATTGAATCTTTAAGCAAAATGTTTATTTAAATCAAAATGGCTATATTATATTTGAATTTGAGAGAAAACAACTCAAATTGATTTTGGTTACCTCGTGATCTTTAACTTCAGCTGCCCTGCAAGTAATGTTTTAGTTTCTTATGTGGTTGTAATATCTGTTGTTGTTGAAGCTGAATAATCCGCTCAGAGGCGGCTTGATTGCGACAAGAGGAAGTTTTAGTAATTGCCTGTGCTTGATGGTGCCATTTGCTACAATTTTAACGAGTGCAAAAATACTGTTGAGACGCGCCGACGCGCGGTCAATTAATGTCTCTGCGCTTACTTTGTGCCAAAGGTTTGCATTAAAGAGTTGGCTTGAGTTTATGGAAAGCTGTTTATTCTCTAGGTAATGGTAAAGGGAGAATAAACCAAAATTTAATCGTAATAAACGGCCACTTTATTCGACTAATGTTATATTTTCTGTTCTAGAAATAGAAGCTCAATACCAGTAAAGCTGAATCTACGTCTACAAATTTTGTGCGACAGTTCCTACCGGCTTAGTCGGGCGCGGGAGTCTTATACACCACTCGGCAATAACGTTAGACTTATTGAAATCACGTTTTGTTTTATTTAAGAAATCTGCAAAGAATGGTTTGCTCTGTGTATAGCCAGTTTAGCAATTCACAGTAGTACTTTTATTAGCTTTGTTTAGCACCTGGATTTTAGCTAATTAAAGGGTTGCTGCGTTCATTTCGTTTTCTATAAAAGCTTACCTCTTGATTCTGGCCATGAAAAATTCATATGAGCTTATTGCTTGCTTGAATATTATTATAGTATTATTAGTTGTTATGGCGATTGATTCCGTCGCCGCTTTTTGGTAACAGTGTATTTTTAGAGGACGCTTATTTTCTGAAATGATGAATCGTGTTGCGCATTTTTTTATGCGCAAACCGGATAAGCAAAAGATAATTGACTCTTTTACCGAGCCATTAACCAGTAACCAGGCCAGTCAGCCGTCTCATCTAACCACATGTTTTCGTATGTGTCATCTCGAAGTCTAGGTTCAAAAAAGGATGTCAAAGTATTTTCATGTGCATCATGTGAGAAGAATATAGTATCATCCTCTTACGTATAGACGATACGAAATGATTGTTCTGAGAAGTCATGGGCTCACTTATACGTGTAATATATATTTTATGAAGGATGAAACGCATATAAAATTCTAGTAACAGGACGGCAGGTCAGAGTAGCAATATTTTTCTTTGGCATATTCCAATCAAATGTGTGCCTTCTCCAATTTTTGTCATAGTAGTGATTAGCTCTGTGGTACTCTTGGTGTTTTTCATACCTTATAGTGTCCTTAAAGGATCCGTCGGGAACGGCCCTGCCTCCGGTGAAGATTAAGCTCAATTTTCGGGATCTGACAACACCCTACCCTCAAGGGTCGCTGGCTAAGAAACAACTATCAGAAGCAGTCCTACGAAACCAAGCTGACATCGATGGACCCGGCCCACGAAAAACACTTATTAAACAGGGGATATATGACGTCGATGTATGCTGTGAGTATTTCATACCCCATTGCACATTTCTTAATGGTGGCATATTCCTATTTTTTTTACTTTGGTATGTGCCTGCTACATGCAGTTCTAAAAGTAGCTCAGCTTAAGTGCTTTGGAAATATAGTAGATCATGCTTGCGGGAGTATTTAACAGCTTAAAGACAAATAAGTTAGTAACGCAACAACCGAAGTTATACTAAATGATTTTTCTTGCTGCTGCCTACATTGGTTTATTTACGAGTTTATTTTAGCTGTGACTCCATGGTACAGTGCATATCGAGACGCATTCTTCACATCTCTCGCGCCGCAGGAGCATGATTTTACGCGCCACTTTCTGGCTTGCGTGTTCGTGGTCAGTTCCGGGCATCAGGCTCCCCAACAGCAGTTGCAACAGCTCATCCACAATGTCGGCCAGCTTCAACTAAATCTGTCACATCATTCCAAGTGGTTCTTTGGCCACCATGTGGCTCATTACTACGTCCTTTTGCATGACGGTGGAACAGGTGATAACACGATGTACGTTCGCATTAAGGTTTACAATATAAATATTCTAATCGAAAGTTTATATGCATTTATAAGGCAATATAATATTGATCAATCGACGTCGAGACATATATATACATATATATATATATATGACTTTGTCTTTGATGTTATCTATTTTGGAAATTATACGAACTAACTAGATTGATACGAAAAGCCATTATTCATGTAAACCTCTTTGGTTCGACTACAGGGCAGAGGCAACTTTTCTGTCGATGAAGAACCTCTATGGTGCAGCCAACTGTCACATGCTAACCATCAACTCAGTATCTCCTTCGAAGCCACCGCCAATCGACAACACGGATATTTGGTCATCACTTCCAGATCTCGTCATCCCAAGAATGCCTAACGGCGAACAGCACAATGGTAGTTCGACCATACTGCCATTCAAAATGGAAAGCAATGGTGGTGTGAAGGCAACCGAGGGTGAGCACCCACTTGATCCACTGGTGCCGCTGTCAGCGCCCAGTCCCACAATGGACGAACCGGCGTCACGAAGAGGTCCCAAACGTCGAGGGATGTGGCTCACCACAACAGATCGAGAGAACGTGAAAACTTTTATATCAGACTTCGCTACTCAGTGTTTGGGGCCATTTGCCGAACAGCAGCTAAGAGGTCTCACCGAACAGGTGACCAAAGGGAAGGGAATTCATAGACATCTTGCGATTGCGGCTAAAAGTTTGTTTGCCGGTCGAGGCAAAGCAAATATTCTCGCTAGTAATAATCCAAGTGCAGTCAACTCAGTGATATACAGCCAGCAAGCACCGGAACTGTTGGTTCGAAAGCTGGGTAAGTATCACTTTCTAGTAAAGCTATTGGCTTCCTTTGCAGTGAATTATACCTTACTTGCGTTGTGTTATTGGTTAGCTTGCGTTAAAATGGAAACATAACGTGTAGTCATTAAGACTAAATGATTTAATTTCTATTGAACACAGCTGGGTTTGATTTTCAGTCCAGTTAAATTCAGTCCTTCAGTGCATATTATAAAAATCGACATCGGTTTTTTTACTGGGTACATTGTCACGATGCCCATCATACAGATCCTTAGTGCATTTTGGAGTCTTGGGGGTTAATTAACGATTATGCAGAGGAAACAGTTTCTTACATGCTAAACGTGTAGATGAATTTTTTTCACTTTGTTACTTAGGTGATCTAGCGTTCCTGTTCCACCAATATGAGACAGCTTACCAGGCTTACCATTCAGCAAAACGTGACTTCCATGGTGACCAGGCGTGGGTTTACTGCGCTGGAGCGGAAGAAATGGCTGCACTAAGTGTTTTCATGCTCGGAAAGGACGGACCCCGTCCCTATCCCATGCACTACTTCGACAACGCCATCAAAGCTTACCTCGATGTTTGCAAGTACGTTCGCGATAGCTTACGGATTTAATACATTACATTTGCCTGGGTATATGTTTAGACGAAATTAGTTTGCTTGAGACGAATATTTTGAAATGACCCGGTAGTCTATCCAAGTGAGAGATTTGTTTTGTTATAATTGCATAGGCTTTATTTTTCTTCGGTATCGTTGTAGAATGCCACAGCAAGCGGTTCGTGCAACGTTTCTACACGCAGAGTGTCTGCGATCACTTGGAAAATATGACGTGTTGGCAACCCAACTGATTCGTTTAATTTCTGAGGACTCAGATCTTCGCTCTGCGCTGCTTCTTGAACAAGCTGCGTACTGTTATCTATCGATGCAGCCGATACAATTAAGGAAATACGCATTCCATCTCGTATTGGCTGGACACCGTTTCTCTAAGGCCGGCATGCGGAGACACAGCTTGAGGGCATACCGCGAAGCCGAACAGGTGTTTCGAAGACGAGGTTGGACTTTTGCCGAAGACCATATTCTGTACATGACTGGACGGCAATGTGCTATGCTTGGAAAACTCGAAGATGCATTTCAGGCATTCCACGGATTGTTAGATAAAACAAGCCAACAAAACGCAGCACAGCAAAGCATATTTGTCAAAGATTACCTTGCTACAATCAAAGGTAAATCAGAATTAATTTAGGAAACGGTGAACAGTCTTGGTGAAAGCTTTCATCGTTTTATTCGTGGGAGCAGACTAATTGAGTTAATGGTGATACTCAATTGTCGTATATAGATACTCTTGTGCTTCGTTGAATTTTTTGGGCAAGAAAAAAATTAGAAATTAAACTACCCAAGTTTGGTTGTCGAAATAAAGTTATTCAGTTAAATATTCAAAAGAGAGAGGTCTGATTATAGGCAAATATGTTTATATGATTGGGACCAATCATATAGGTTCATGACCAACGACCGATATACTGGTTGGATCCTCTGATAACCGTAGCTCTTATTACGTAAAAGCGATATGTGCATCTGGTAAATAACTGGTCCGCCAGTTAGATGAGAATGCACTTGGTTATCATCTTTTGATATTTTTTATTTCTGACCGCTCATGGACTAGCACTGGATAAGCGAGAATTCGAAATACCACTTCCAAAGATCGACATGACCTCAGTGAGGACAACGTTGGGTCGTATCCCGCCAATGTTAGAAAATTCTCACGTGCAGGGACAGTGCATAAACGGTGAAGACTGGCACAAGCTCGAAGAGTGCTGCTATTTGCGCGCAACAGGGCAGAAGAGTTTACCACTGAACTACAGTAGTACGGTTGACATAATGGATTCATCAACGCCGAATGGCCAGCCTGCCGTGGTGGCTCAAAACGGTCGGTGTATTTCATGACCTTGTTAATACAGAATTTGGTAAAATTAAACTTTATTCGGTCGTTTATTTTAAATATACGTCCCCGATGGGAACTATGTTTCCGCATACTTGAATAGTTAAACAATTAATAGGTGAGGGTATTTACTCTTAAACCAAATGGGTTTACTTCGCGTTAGCTAGGACAGAAGCTCTCACTCTCTTTATAGTTAGTATCGCCTATATATATATATATATATATATATTGGGCTGCGTTAGGGGCGTCACATTTTCATTAAATAAAATTTATTATCCGCGAAGTCTATGCAAAGTCGATTTGTCCGGTTACGATTGATAATAAAATTCTTCGTTTGGTCACATGTTGCTTTCACGATAACTGCGAAATTAGCCGCAATGAAATGTGTAACGTCATTGGTTATGTCAATTTACCTACGTCAACTTCAGAGACCATCGCGGTAGAGCTATCAATGACGAACCCACTGCAGATCGCCCTAAGCCTTCAGCAAGTCCACCTGCGTTGGGAAGTGGAACTAGGAAATAAGGATTCTGGCGACCGCGTGAGCAATGACCCTGGGCACAAACTTCTAAAGGATCAGCATCCACCAGAATACTATATTGAAACCTGCGCATTAGAGTTTGTCAATATTGACGCTAAACAGACAATTGTGGTATGTTCTTTTATCATTATTATCACATCGAAGGTGCAAAAACACGACACCGGTTTACTTTATTATGCCACACGACCAATAAAATTAAATTGACCGTCGCCGAGTCCATAAAAATTATTTAAAGACCCGGATTCTGCGGTAGGTTTTCGAGATTGACACGATACTTACGCTTTTTTCTAATCGTTTCAGATAAAATTGAGCCTAATTCCGAAGTGCATGGGTCGGTTGAGGATCATCGGTGTATCTTACCTGATATCGCTCTCTGCTATTTCACCGTCGCTCTCGACGAATTCGTTATCGTCCGATTCCGCGGTTTTATCGCCGTTAACACCACTCACACCGTTGGCCGAAAGTCAAGGCTCGCCGGTTTGGGGCTATCAAACACTCACTGTTAAAGGTTATAAATTGCACGCTAAGAGAGTGAAAAACAATGAATGGTATGCCAAGGACTACAGACTACAGCCTATAATTGGGCCTCCAATGCCCTGCTTAGTGGTAAGGTTAACGCAAAATTAGACCACGAAGACGTTTTTATTTAAATATAAGAATTCGGTCAGAAAGTTGGATAAAAATTTTTACGGAAGTTTTAGAAATTCTGGAAAAGCCTACTAGGTGAACAAAGAACAGAAGAACCTGGAGTTTTCAAGATATTCGTATGGTTTATGTCTTATGCAAATTCTGGTGTCAGTCAATAACATTTATTTAGAAGCCTCGATTTTTTCTAATATTGCATTCAGAATCCAGTCATAAGAGAGCAAAATATGTCTGTTTGTATATTTAAACAATTTGCATATATATTAATTTCGCTGATTTTTATACGTGTTTATGGTTGTGTGTGCCTTATTTTCAAGTTATTTGTGTCTTCCTTTGCTCCAATTGAGTTATAAAGAAAATGATATGCATTGAGTTTCAGTTTTGCGAACTTTCTTACCCATTGAGCTATTTATTGCAACCTTCTTAAGACGGTAATTTTTAGACATCATGACTACCAAAGAACGATTAGTAGCAGAGAGTCAGAAGAAAGAGGTCTAGCATGTGCATTGGACAGTTTTGACTGTCTTCCCTCGTAGTGTTATCCACACCTCATGTACAACAAGTGCTCCATGCTCTTGTGACACCCTGTCAATATAAGTTACCGGTTCAAGCCTGCATGAATTACTTCGACGCTCCGTTAAGATTGGCTGGTATTATTGTAGGCGGACTTCGATACCTTCCCTAAGCAGATGCTATGCGGTGAAGTACAGCGGTTGAATCTGCGTCTTACAAACACTGCTGCACCTGCACTGGTCAAACTATTGATGGCCGCCAGGAACCCGAAAGAGGTAACTTTCGGTGCTGTCGGCTTGAGAAGTTTGCCCCCGAATAACAACACGTATAAGGAAATGCCAGCCAACAACGGTAAGTTTTTCATAGGCATTTAATGCGGATTTTCGGACTACGGTTTTTAGCTACTTCAAGGCAAAGAGGAATCATTAGAGAAATCTCTTTCATGAATAATGCTTTTCATCAATGTGCGTAAACATTTAGATAAATTTTTGCTCTTTTCAGGTGACGTAACCTGTAACAGTGTTTCACTGTGCGAAGAGGTGAAAACTCATTACGTAATGCCGATTCCCGGTGTCGGTTCTTTAGAGGCAGGGTCTACTGTCAGCGTACCATTGTGGATTCGTGGGCCAGACGTGCCGGGAGAACACGAACTTGCACTGTTATTTTATTACGAAACTGCCGAACCCTCTCAGGGCGGAGCCGGGCTTCGGTAAGTGACAATTAGCAGTGCAATGCTTTTTTAGCGTTCACAGACATTATAAAACTATTTACAACTGACTGTACAAAAATGTAAAAAAAGAAATCCTGAATTACTGTGGTTATTTTTTATCACTTTTTGTTTGCCGCCGGACCGGGGCCATAGCGAAAGTAACTAGGTACTTGGTTTATTTCGGCTCTAAATGGTAAAACGTTATTTTTTTACCCCGTCGTCCCGAGGTAGCACTAGAAAAAGATTCAGGATCATCATTTTTGACGGTATTCTTAACGTAGAAGGTCCGAGAAACGCCTAGGCGTAGACGCATATTATTAACTACTGGCGGATTAGAGTATGCTGGACAATGAATTCCATAAGTGTGCACTGCAAAAGATGGTACCGGGTCGAGTGCGACGCTAATAAATAATTACTGTGCAATTAAAGACTCATTTGTTTTGATAGACGCATGCCTTTGCTCGAAAATTAATTATGATGTAATTTTTCGATCTGGCGCACCAGTGTGGCAATTATTTGAATAACTAACTGAACGATTGTAAATTTTATAGCTGCAATGACAATTG
>MNPL01015642.1:8441-41727 GCA_002081605.1 Tropilaelaps mercedesae | reverse complement strand
CATATATATATATATATATATATATATATGTGTGTGTGTGTGTGTGAGTTGTGCAGTGAAATTGCCTAAACCAGGATTTTTTAGTAATGACTGTTGGTAACATGCAAAATGTGATCGAAATTAAATGTACTAGCATATGGAATGTACCACACCTACCTGTCAAATTTATATATCTCCTATGTACTAATGTATATGTGTGTTTAAAATGACCAGAAACGTAAAACATATTCTTATTCTCTTGTCTTCTCAAGGGTGTACTCTTAGGGAAAGATCGCAGCTGAATGTGTGCTTTGAAGACACCCAATTCGATCTATCAATCTAGTGCGATCATTCTGGTCAGTTCGCATTTTGTCGGCAGATGCCAAACACACTGGTGCACATTTTCCTTACTCCAGTGTATCGTTGACTGGCCAGCAAGCAACAGCCACACCTAAACCTCATCTCCTACCACTCCCGTTCCACCGCGTGTCTCTGCTTCTCCAGATAGCTTAACCCGCGCTAGTCTAGCGTAGTTTTAGCGGACGACAAGAATACATTCCTCGTCTAATAATAAGGGCGAAAGGACACAGTTCTTGTACATGCTGTAGCCTGTCGTCCTGATATGTACAGCTTCTATCGGGGGTGACTGTCCCATTGTAGGTTAGATTCACTGCCATGGAGGGTGGCCGCGGTTGCTAGCGCATCAATAAACAGTTGTTTATACTAGTTTCTTGTGTAGATGAGTCACCAGCGAGACAATGGGAAGCAACGAGTATAATAACGGTGTATCTTTGGCAAACGAGTAGCAGGCAACTCTACAGGAAATATGAAATCAGCAGCTGGAGAGAGTGCAATTTTCTTAAAGTCATAGGACAAAAAAAATGACGAAAAAAAAAACCGCTCGGACAGATAGTCTAATGGAATGAAACTAATTACTGTCTGCCATGTTAAGAAAACATTTGCCTCTGAATCTATGACAAGCTGTCTACACATAGAGATGTAAATAAAAGTTTACGTTTTATAACGATATTAAACGTAGATTATATATATATTTGTGCTGCTTCCCAGTTAAACATATTCCTGATGCCCCCTTGCACTATGTCGGTTTTACTTGGTTCTCGAGTCCTTGCACAGAAGCGGTAACGCACCTGATGAGATTTACCCGAGGGCCGTTTACAAAAACACTAAACACTAACACAAAAACATTAACAAAAAACTGTTGTCTGGGGCCTCGGCATTATACGCGTACTCCTGCTGAGCCCTCACTTTCCTTGGAATAACATCACAGATCCTTAACTAGACTAAATTTTCGAACCATGGAAGGGCTTGTAAATTGTTACCAGTGAGTACTTTAAAGTCGCCCCTTGGCACAGAACCTTACCATGCTTGAATCATAAGAGCCATAAAAGAAACACTCGTTTTTGGGCCAGCATTTCCGTCTTAATGATTTTACTGTATTGTGTCTCTTCCATCGCCCCGTTGCTGAAATGCAGGACTCCTGTACTAAAGGTGGAAAATCATGGCTCATTCATATCCAATTTATATATGATTTGGTATTTGTCGAGTTTGTAATAAAAATATGACGAAATTAGTTATGGATAACCGTTTATTTATGCAAAACTAAAAAATTGCATATCAAAACTGCATAATTATTAAAATAGATGACTTTATGATGTTGGCGCTTTGTTAGCTATAACTGCTAACGATGTCACGAACATCGTCTTCATGAGCCTCAGGCTTACTACCCCGTGAAGATATATTTCCTCAATACAGAGCCTGCAAAACCTCAAATCAACGGCCAGTAAATAACAGGGCGTTGTCCTCGTGGCCGAACGGACAAGCGGCCCCTGAGCTCCTCCTAGAGCTTCTGTTTAATCTTCCTTTCGCTTTTCCTTTTCTTACTGCCGGCAGCAACTCTTCAAATACCCCTCGAACACCTCCCTTGGTGTTACTTCTCCTCGCACTCTTAGAATTGAGTCACAACATATGTATATATATATATACATATATATATATATATAGTGTGTGAGGGTACCTTTTGGTAAGCCTATAATGCAAAATCGTACGTTTTTGGTCGACTTACGTCAATTTGAAAAGGCTACCGACATTGTCAAAAGCATTTGAAGACATCAAACACTTTTTGACTATTTCGCATTTTACGCAGATTTTGTTTGGAAAGAATTAAAAAGTGCGTGCAAAGGGATTATTTTTATCCAGATACACCGACATTTCATCCTACTGTCTGCTGCAGGTAGGGCTGTCTTACACGTGATTGACAATAACTGAACCTTAATTGAGCCAAAAACCTTAGCATCGAATTCTCACCCCGCCTTAAAATTATCAGCAGATGTGTCGCCCACCATGTAGTTTCTCATGTTTGTCAACGTATATGTTGTTTTTCATATTTTGTAGATTCTGCTAGTTCACCTCGGACTAACCACTTGGTTTTACGTAGAAGCACATATATGCGAAAAAAATGCGTTAAGCTGTATCCTTCCTCGCAGCGGAATTTATTTATTAGAATACATTTTTATTACCAAGCATGTGCCGCTCTCGTTAAACATATAAGCTAGGATATTAAATATTGTGGGATGACTGCTTCTAAACTGAGTGTTTCGAAGTCATATCCACACGTTTTGGGATATGGCTACAATCCGGCTTTCAAGCTGGGGTACTCGCTTTACATTTATACTGGAAGTCTAAACCGTTCCATAACCACGTAACAAAACATCAATTCTAAATAGATAAGCCAAAAATCAAATAATAATCAGATTATAAGACAAATTTATCAATAGCTAAAGGAATAGGTGTGTCATATGGTACCTGCCCTTTCAGTACCAACTAAATAAACCTCTTATCGCCAGTACTTGCAGAGTCTGAGCTCATTTGCTCAATGTTAACTTTCGTTTGTTACAATTGTCTAACTCAAATATTTTGTTGTACTCCAACAACTTATATGACATCATTTCATTACTAATTTTGTCAACACTATTTTTGCGTCAAAATTGTATTCTATTGCCGATACTATTAAGTGCTGCAGATGTTAATGATTCTATGTCATTCTATCTAAAAAATCAATTTGCATTGCTTAATGAAGCTATGCTTCATCGGAAGAGATACCATTTCTAAGTCTTCTTTGATCACGGAACCCACCGGACACACTCATCGCAGCGGTAGATGTTCCTGGTAGTCAAATGATAACGACGTCGCTCAACCCGAGGTAGCCACCAAGGAATAACGGCAAGGGATAGAGCTTGTTCTTTTTCTGTTTGGCACGAGATCGGATACAAAAATCAATCTTTTTCTTACTCGTGCCCTTTCAGCACACTAGCCGGTCATCAGAGGTCACCAATGGGTTCTTGCTATGGCACCCTCGCCTTGAAGGCTCGCGTTCAACCTCACACGTAGCGCCAATAGGGTAGTGCCATTTACTTCCGAGTTCGCAGCGGGGCGGTCGTTGCATCGGTAGAAGCTGTACCGGTAGCATAGAATGGAAAGGGGAACTTGATTGGGGTGAGCCAGAAGGCGACTCGAAAGAGGGAAAGAAGTGCTTGTGACTGTCCAATTCAACCTAAAAGCCCATCATCCACCCAGGAAAGTACCTGAATCGCATAGGAGTGAATGCTTGGCATGAAGCTCCAACTCCACACGGACCTAGCGGGCAGCGGCTAGGCTAGATCCACTAAACTGCAGTATCCCACCATGAAACACATGCCGTATATATATAGTAAGTTTACTCCACAGTTAGCTATACAAGAAAAGCTATGCGGTAGCACCTTCCATTCCATCTAGCCTATTCAATGCGAGTTTCGACGGTTGGAGCGAACCCCAGGATATTTTCAAAGGATTCGTCTCTCGATCCTTGCTGCAGCGGATCTCTGAATCGCAATCCACCGCCATGTCATGGGTTGTGGGTTGGTCTTCGGTTTTTGTCAGCTCGTCAGCCGTCCCAACATTGAAGCAACAGAACGCTATACTAGCTGCTGCTAGTGACCGGAAGTCGCGTGGGAGGGCGCAATCTCCTGGGTCTCCCGTCGACCGTGCGCAAGCCTTTGCAAGAGCTGATCCAAGCACTTGCGTCGACGCAGCACTGAGCACACAACTTAGTCTCAGACGATGACGGCTAGCAAGATCGATGAATGTTAGCGAACGATGGATTGGCTGGCAACTTCGGACGAACACCTTTCCGATCCTGGTAGAAGTAGTACCCCCAGTAATAGAGTGTTTATAATGGGAATGTTGATTGTTACGGATTTATTTATCATCATTTCCTACAGCCGTCACCCCCACTCCGTGAAACCCCAATACTCTCGTTGTTGTCCAAGTTTAATTACATGGAGGACGACGAAGCGGGAATTATTAGGCGGGCGGAGATACATATCAAGTAGAAACGTTGATGGACACTCGGGCCTCCGTACCAACGGAAGATCGCAAAAACCTAGCCAACGCAACTGTAACGATCCGAAACTGAGCTGCAAATGAAATGACGATTTCGGTCTCTCAGTAGGAGCAAGCGATAGCAAAAAAAAAGAACGGAACACGTATGCGCGCAATATAAAGAAAAGGCGCAACACAATGAAGTTTAGGCTGGAATAGTGGCTTGTCAGTGAATTGCTTAAGAGTTATAAAGGTGATGAGAGGTTGTGTAGGGTATGCAAAAATGCACGTACTCAGTGCGAAAAATGAGTGCGGACGGATTTGCATTGATATTGAATGGCGCTTAGATTTCCATATCATCAATTACTATGGCGATGCTGATGTCGATAAAGCCTACATGCATACTTCCTCACGAAACCAAGCATTCGCAGCGCTTTGCTAGAACTGTGGCATCAAACAATGGGCTTTTCGAACCACGCGTGGGCGTTGGACCTATATAAGTCTTTTAGTCTGTAAGTCCATTAGTACATAAGTCTTTTCATAAAGAAGCAAAATAATGTAACGTAATGTAACGTTGTAATAACGCCTGGGCTTATTCATAATGGAGGCAAAAGGTTTGAAATAAGTTCTGGTCCAATAGTTGTTTTATGTTTTTAAAATAGATACATATGTTTCACAATATTCATTTCGAAATTCTTGAGTGAATAAAAGAACAACATTATTACTCATTTTTCAATATGCATACTGTTGTGTGCAGTATACCGACGTGTTTATGGTGTACAACGTTACGATATATAAACTTTTTGCTAGAACTACATGCCGACGTAGATATCGCGTTGAGATATAACGGAAAAGTACCTACATAGCGGCTGAATCCATCCAACATCAAATACCGATTTTTAATACGATGTGTTAATACGAAGGGTAAGACTTTGCAACGTGCGTATGGTTTTAGTAATTTTTAGCAAGGAAGCGTCACTTGACCATCCAAAGTGCAACCATGAAGCGTCTGTTGTTATTGTTGACTTGACCGTAGACGCTATTCTCTTAGCGACGTGATTTGGCCCTTCCCATAAATTGGTATTTCAGTTTCATGCTTTGTGTACCTTTGGCTTGACTTAAATTACTAATGCTATAGTAATTCCTCTAATAGTTTTTCATTAAAAGTACATATTTAATGATTTCTACATGAATGCTATAGTAATAAAGCATGAAATACAGCTCTTCTGAAAAAAATTCTTTATGATTTTATACACTCTACATGTAATCATATTATACTGCAGACTAAAGCTTTACCAAACCATATAGTACTGTTGCTAGTTACCGTGGAGTTCAATACAGTGCGTTGATGGCCAAACGGCGAAATGAGCTCTGTATGAAGCTAAATCCTGTCTTCGTTATGGGATTCTATTTTGGCTCTTAGGCCTACCGTTACTTCAATGTTGCCGGTCCCTCATCACTAGCCAGCTATCTCCCTCTTCACTCCTCACTCCCACGAAAACATTCCTATTTTTTTCTTCGTTATTTAGGTCACCAACAACCGACCGGAGGCCGTCACTCATCGCAGGAATCATACACAGACCACTGGTCACAAAAAACCAGGAAAGGACAACGAAGGCGTAGTATCCGCGATTGGGACTTGCATACAGCCCCGTGCAGACATCAAGCGAGGGTCTGTCCATATCGAAGAAGCAGCGCTATGAGGGGGATGACCAGGTGAGCTGATAACAATAATTTTTTTTATTATCATTCAATATTTTAGCAACCCGCCCACCCCAATCATATCGGCTAGTATACGGTTTAACGGACCCTTTAATGTGCTTTTGATTATTGGAGAGATAGACCAGAGAATAAAATGGACTTAATATGCGAACGCTTACGGGTTACTGGAAGTAAACAAAAATTTTACATTTAAAAGTAAGATAAACGATGTCTGATGTACCAGAACCTTTTCGTACTAATTTCTATTATTGAACTTTTGTAAAATTTTGGAATGAAGACGAATAGACCTGGAGAAGACAAGCAGCTATAGAGGTACAAAATGTATTGTACGATCCATTACGGAATAGAATCGGTTGTATGGAACAAAAGAGATAAACAAAAATGAAGAGCAACGTAAAAAAAAGTACTAAAAACAATTTTAAAGTAAATTCCTTATCATACGTACATGGAATTACACTTAAAAGCCGGCCAAACTGTGAGTCTCAATGGTATCTCCAAGAGAGCTTTTTCTAGCAAATAAACTGTGCAGTTTTAACTGAGCGCATTAAAACTCGCTTAAAACTCACAGTCCTATCCTATGCAAATGGTTAAAAAGGTTTTAATTTTCAAATGTGGCTCAGTGGTCAATACTTTTACACAAAGTCTCCGATAACATTAATATCTCTATCAGCTTTGCTTTAAGGCATTTCTCTTTGTTTCCACGCTTAGTTTAGATGAAAAGATGGATGGCTTTATTGACATACCTAAGCGAGATCTGATAGTTATCGTGAATTCATTCTTTATTGAATCATATTAACATTAGCAGTAAATAGTAATTGATCGAGCTTCTTTAAAGTTTTAAAGAGTCCAACATTTTTATAACACCATATGTCAATAGCACATTTGAGGCATCGTATCTAAGGATTTCAAGATATAAACGCTGCAACCCATGGAAACTTTATAGCATTTTGCGAGCCGTGTGAAGTCACTTGTGCCCCGTATTAAAATTTTCGTTTTCCGCCTGCGGCTAAAAACAGTTCGTTGTACCCTATTTTGTGGCAGCCAATTAACTCTCGTGCACTTTTTTTGCCGACTCTTGTTTTCTGCGCGCCGGTTTTGGCTCAGCCATAAGTATGTTGACAGAATCTAGTCGTTAATTATGAACTCTTTGCCCTCCTTAGTCAAAGGGATTTGAGGGATATACATGACAGAGGGGAAATCAAGAGAGAATAATTTAGTATACTCACTGGTCAAGTAGTGGAGATGGCCGAACGTAGCGCACTGCGGTAACCAGGGCCACATTCCGAATAGTTTGTGCTGATGCTGTTCCTGTTCTGGATGCTCATTGCCGGCTGCTGTAAGAAGATGCATCACACTAAGGCACTCTCCCCCGCCTTTTTTTTGTCTCTGGGCTACCTATCGGTGGACGGTTATCCTATCAAGAAAGCGCGGGTCCCACAAATCCGGAGATACATACACTTGGAAGGCGTCAGTAGGCAAATTCATCGAGTCTGACTGTCGCGGATGATCGTCAGATAGAGTCATCCTGCGTCTCGTTGGATAGTTTCCGTTTCAGGTAGGAATTGCGAATCGAGGGCAGACGCGACTCTACGAAAGGCTGTACCGAAATAGCTGCGATTTCTGTAACCGCGACCTCTGTAACTGGCTGGCATTCAAGGTGCGATGTATAGACTTCTTTTGCCGATTCTATCCTCCCCTTGTTGTCCCTGCCGGTTTTGTTCTGAACAGCAGGAACTACGGGGTTCGTAACGGCACCAAAGGCGGCGATTGGCTCATGCGTCTGATATCAACTGGAGCGGGACATCAACGGTATCCGAATATAGTTAAGGTAAAACGCGTGGGACGGTGAAGTTCTCGAATAGGATCCCGCTGATACAGATATGCGAGTACAGATACAGTGACACATTGAAAGATAAATAGAGGTATGGTGCATGTATACTTGCGTATGCACACATCATAGGCACGACACTCAGAACTGAAACAGCTACCGCGAATTAAATCAGCTAGCCCTGTTAAGGGGTGTAAATCTAAGAAGCGGTAAAGAGTAGCAATAGAAGGAGGAAAATAAACATGGTTAATTTTCCGTGATATGCAAACATATGAATAACATTAGAAGCAACAACAAATCGAGACAAAAAGTGCTAACAACGTGAGTGCAGATTTCTAGCCTGGCCCTTATCTGTACATACGAACGAACTGCTTTTCTTGTCGTTTTGTCTTTATAGTTACATAATATAAGCACTCGTGTCTAAATAGCCTTCATTAACACTTTGATGTCTCACGTTCTCCTTTTCTCTAAGTTTTAATGGGAAAGTTAGCACATCGCGTTGATAATAATGAGTCAAAACAATTAAATTGCACAAACATGCAGCAAATTCATGTGTTACATTCAAGTATGACGCAATGCGGTTGGTACATCGATATTTAAAGACCTGGTTGTATACCTCAATTTGTCTCTGTTAAGCTTTATAACGAAAGCTTACTAAAATCGTATTTAAAATGTATCACGGATGAAGAAGGTTGTTGACTAAGATGATATGAGAGGAGGGTGCTGAATGAAGACACTTGAGCGGGTGGAGCCGACGGCCAAGCTCGAGCCGGAGATAGGGGGGTGAGTGGTTGGGCAGTTCTTTTCAAGGTCGTCTCAGTCAAGCTGAAAAGTAAACTCGAGAAGAGATTACGGACGGATTAGATCGAGATTAACATCTTTTAGCGTAGGCGTTGTGATGACAGGCTGTATAAACAGAAGCGATAAAAAATCGACACCCTCTTCAAACCGACTAGACGACTGAATCTCATCTTGAAACTAGAGCTTTACCCTTACTATTGCGAATCAATAACATGTCGGTCACATACACCCATATATAAGTAACATTACATGGCGTAGAATGCAAGAATATATATTTACCAAAAGTAAGGAACATGTTTTCATATTTTTATTGGAGTTGTTGTTTGTTTACATATGTTGCTAAGTTAGTTCCTTTCAGCGCCCTTACCCCAGTAACAGCATCATTAATCCGTCGTAATTTAATGCATATTTGGCCTTAACACGTTTCTGCGTAACTAAATTTGCACTTGTCAATCAATGAATTTGCAGAAACAAATGCATCATTGCATTTGTAAATCAATTATTTTTTTATTTCCTGGTTTCCGTAAGCTCGTTTAGTACATACGTATGTTTGTTTTTTGCCATGTATTCTATAATAATTATAATAATAATTGAATACGTGCATACATGTGTGCAAAATACATAGCGAGCAAAACACACACGCAGGAATATCGCATTTTGGATTTTGCTATAACTACGCATATACTTGACACTGTTGTCTTTGCTGCTGTTCCTTGTGACATCGGTGCCATTAAGCTAGTACCCCCGCCCTAAAGTGATGCGTCTGTCTCTCAAAAGATGATTTCGCTTTGTTGGTGAGAGCTGATCGATGACTCTTCTACTAGCTCGCTTCACTACAGCTGTTATAGTGGGAGATAGCAGGGGTGGTGGTTTTGTTGTTTTGGTGTTAGAGAGAGTTTTCGGTTCCCAACAAGAAATCTTTATTGATTCTGATGGCGATGATGATGCTGATTTACCTGCTGGCATTCTATACGTTTTGGTATGGAATAGGAACGCTTATATGTATCCATAACATTTCATAATCGGTTATACCTATTCAAAGACGCTGTTATTAAACTGAATGAACATGCATCAAGTTTCAGAAAAATTACGCTTAATCGGTAGTCCAGGCAAATCGAAATTTCCTTACAACGAGCAGACTTGACTAATTAATGCAGTGACAAATAAACAGGCATCTTCAGATCTCTGAAAAGCATTTAAGGTCTGCTGAGCCTGATAACAGTGAACAGATCTTACAGTGAATTAATATAGATCTAGACAATGACCCATGGTATTTATGGGCGCAAATGTTCAATACACAATCAGAGAGCATCATCAAGCAAGATTCCACTTGAGGTGAGCATTTTTCGGTTCGCTTGAGTGGACCGAAGTGCCATCGGGCTTAGGTTAAACAGCACGTGTACTCAGCTCCCACTACCAACGTCGTCTCAAGTGTCCAAAAAGAGGCTCAAGGTTCGAACGCTGAGTGGGAGAAAAAGCTCGGATACGGAGCCTCTCCTTCGTAGTCTCGCCTAGAACGAACATTTGCCATTCTACTGTTCAATCTCGTAGGATAGTGCGTAGGAGTGGTATTTCGCGTCCGATGTCCATATAAGAACACAGTCTAGGTGACCCTCAACTGGACTTAACAACACTACTAGACATCAGGAGTGTCTCTTTAGAATGGAGTGCCGGCCAAGGTCACATGCTCAGCGATTGAAAGAAACACTTATTCGTTCATATCAGGGTAATTTGAGGAGAAGTGAAAGTTTGCTAAAGCGAATAATGGAAATAGCATTGGACTAGAGTCGTGTCAGATTTGCTCGAATAAACAAATGTACTCATGGTGCCTCTTTATCGAATTCGAGACATTCAATATTTTAGTGATGCTGCGAGATAAACGGTACAGTACGTTTGATTTCATTTTAGATGCTTAATGGAAATAAACTAAATCAATAGTACGATATTTTAGTCTAATTATGTGTACCTCTGGAACTAATATATACATATATATTACTAGCATATTTATAACATGCATTCAGTGTTCAAAAATATAGCATTTTATTGACAATGAACCAAAAAACTCCATTTTAGTATTTCTTGGCGCACACATATACTACAATATTCATTAGCCAGTGCCACAGACATCATCGATCATCCATAGCAACAGCCAATCGCGAAGGCTTAGTGCGACAAAGGCGGCAAACAGGTGCGATAAGTATCGGATTTCAAGTTCGACTATCTCATTTCATGTGTTTTTTTGTAAGACACATATATGTGGACTGTACCGTAGGCCGGCAAGCCAATAGAAGTGAAAAAATAGGGTCACAGAGCACTGATAGAATATGCTGAACCATTGGCTTATAAAAAGTTATGTTATTATGTGAAAGTTATTATGTTACATTCTATTGTAATAATGTAATCGAGTAAGAATTATAGAGTCGTCCATTATATCTACAGTTTATTGAAACTCTTTAAAAAAAAAAGTAAATTAAGGTGAATTCGTAAGAAATAAAACACATTCAGTTTTGTTTGTAATCAAACTAGGTTTCTGAGTTATTGGATCTTTCAGGAGCGCGGAGCACCTACTAATAAAACTATTGAGGCTTTCACAAGATTTATTCATCAATAGCCTCTGCACTTATTAGGATCAGAAGGGTGCTATTGCATATATTCTCCCGTGAGTCATGTGTTATCATTGGCCAACAACATGATGCTCGGTCCTATTTAATAATGTAAATTTTATTGTTAACCAGGGTACTTTACTAAACTGTCGTTTAAATATTCTGATAGGCTTTTCTGTTTATATCATTCAGGAATGACTAAATATTTGGCGATGTCGTGGGTATGTTAAGGGGCACTATTAATTCGAGATACTTAATAAAACGAAACATACTAAATGTACCGCGTTTTTTGTCTCTCCGCAAATACGCTCATAAAAGGACTTCCCGGACATTAAACCTTTCAAGCTTCGTTCAATATTTTACCCTATATAATTTAAGAAAAAATATGCGAAGCCACTTCAACAGGCACAGCCTCAATGTCAAAACAAGTGAGATTATTTGTTTATATTTGCACATATTGCTATACATTCGTGCTCTTCTTCCAAAAACACTACAAACAAGTTATTGATTACAACCTCCGTGGAAATAGGGAGTCTTTATACAAATATTCCTGTGCGGAAGCATGTCTTTGGAAGCCTCCTCCATATAACCAATCAGAACCGTCGAACTCCCTAAAAGTCATTATGCAACTTGAGGCAGTTCGACAGCCATTTTTAAGAGTCTACAAAGCAGATAAAGGCATTTAAAACACTCCTGTATCTCTTCCTATAGTAAAATAGTGCGAAATTGACCCATAGCAATATACAATTTCGACGTAGCCCTCGACTGCTCACTGTGTGTGAGACTCTTTACAGTAAATGGACCTTTTGACCTCTGTCGCTTTCAGTTTCTAGGAGCAGTAGCAAGTGCTCACTGAGAATTCGATTCATTATAACACGCCACATCGAAAAGGCCCATTCTAGCGAATCCTGGCAGCCACAAACAGATTCGACCTGAGATTCCACTCGATGCTTTCGGTAATGCTTCGCTTGGAAAGTGAATGACCGACCATAGCTACGGCTCATGACGTTATAATCACCTATTGTACTTCTTCTTTATTCCTGTGGCGTCTTTCTAACAGAGACCTGAACATATGCAGGTAATGCCACTCTTCAGTCGTCGTAGGCTCCATCTGTCGTATCTGCATCGCCTCGATACTCAACAACTCGAGAGAGTTAGTGAGCAACATTTCTCCGTGCATTGTCTCAAAGAAGGAATTTGCTCGTAATCAATTTCGCTCTTGACGGGATGTTCAGGCCCGTTTCGATCTGCTTTGCCATGACATCTAGTATGCAGCACCACAAGCCACGAGATTAACTTCTAGTGGACGTGGCAAGTACTCAACCTTTTTACGCGATTTTTTTAGCTGACCTGATGAGATGAGAACTAAAGGGTCGGTGAAAGATTCTCCAAAAATAATTGTTATCAAATATAAGACGCACAAGAGAGGGAGCATGAATTAAGAAGAACACGGGCTCTAGAAGATATGCCAGGATAGACAAATAGAAGATATATCTCGAGTGGACCGCCATGATCAACGATGGCTAAGGAAAGGGTAAAATAGAGAAGATAAAAAAATGAATCCAGGTGTCCGTAGAAAAAAGGAGTGAGAAGTTAACTATGTATGTAATCCGCCAGTGAACATGAAAACGAATTTGAAAAACGTCAAGTGGTGTTCAGTTCTCAAAATAGCAATAGTTATGCATCTAGTGTATCCAGTAGTTAGATAGCAACGTACGCATTTCAGTTAGTCCATCGCTTTTGTATCGGTTGAGTTACGTTTCTATGCGTTCACTGAATAGCTTGTTAAAATTGGAGAACGCCAGTCAGTCAAAAATTTTAGAAACCTAAAATTAATAACATCGAAATCTATTTGTTAAAATAGACCATAGGTTGACAATATAAGTTCTATACACAATGTACTTCAGCTGTTTATTTCAAGCGTATCGTCGATTTAGTCCATGTAATAGGCTTTTGTTAGACACTCAATCTGATACGTCAAAACTAGTATTAAAGCTGATCATCACCCACCATTTAACTTTCACAGCACAGCTTTCGCATTACAAATGTAACTGTGCAACGGCGGGAATCGAACCCGTGTACCTACGTTCCTCTCTCGCAACGCGCACGCGAATGCACCACGCCACCGATCTCAACACGCTAATATCGCTTGCGACCAGAGGAGACACGTAGATGCACGAATTCGGTCCTCGCCCTTTCACATTTACATTTGTCGGGTCCATCTTACGAAGTCTGATATGTCAGAGGCACGCCAATAATTCAGCAGAAATTCGATCCCCGTTTGCGAAGTAGCTATATTCTTTTATTTGCAGCTACCATATATCTTATTCTGCAAGAAAAATTCGTGGCAATTTTTATTCTATTTATGGTACAGTTCGTAACATCCCGTAGAAGCATTTGTAATTTACTTAAATTATTTCTAATAACTTAATTTTTTCCAATTGCCGCCACTGTTAGCACAATTATTTAGAATAACATGTTTATGATGATCATTGATCATCTTTTAAAACAAAAGTTGTACACATTTTCCTTTGAAGATTATTGTAACTTATTTTTTCTTAGGAAAAAAAAGTATATTCAGAACTCACTAACGAAGCATAAAATCAAATTTACACGAATAGACGCACGCGAGGCTAGAGTTTTCCAACTCCAAAGTCACCAATGATTAGGAAGATAATCTGAGTGTCAGAACGATCTTATCGGGTGCTAAAAATAAACTCATGTGAGGCTCGCATGCATCCGAATTCAGACAGCTTAGGCACCTGATAATCTGGCCGGGCGCTGGTCCTTGGAATCTCACACAGACACAACTAAAAAGCTTGAATGTAAGATGTTTATTTTCTATTAGTCATTGTATTTACTCTTCAACACCAACAGCATTATAAAGCTATACTGTAAGTCTTATGAAGCGAATAATACGGCGAATTGATAAATTTCATGGCAAATGATTATCAATTTTGCGTGACAGTTGAGGAAAATTTACAAAATCCTCTGGCAAAATGCAGCAAAAACATCTGGAACTTTGGCGATATTAACCACTTCATAACCAGGCAAAACTGCACGAAATACGTATGATCAAAGCATGTTGTCATGCACAGGTTAAAGTATAAAGTAAGAGAAGCTTTGCTGCCGAAATCGTTTGACATGATCTTATTACCTTGATCACCGATTTCAACGATTCGAGTAGCTGCCAACTCTGTGTTCGCAGAGAAAACGCTGTCAGCGAGATGCTATCGATTTGTTTCTTTTGGAGACCACTCTATTTTAGGCCAACGAGACAACTATAATGAGTGAGTTTAACGCTTATGAAGTCCTTGTAGTCACGGAAAATACTTGACGAAGTGTGGAGCCCCTTGTACATATCTTTATGGTAGCATTAAAAGCCGCTACTGATGTTAAATGTAAATAGTTATTCACAGTATGAAACACATTATAGAGGTTTTTGGAATATATTATCCGGCAGGCCTAACCTGAAAACACTAAACCTAATGGACAAGCAAGATCAGTAATTAAGGCGTGTAGTAGGTTAACGCTGAGATTAAGTGCAGTACAAAGGATTCTACGAACTCCAAAAATAAAAATTTTGAGCGGTAAATTTTGAGCCTACTGATGACACGTGGAGGTAATGATAGTTCAATGTCATTCTTGAACAAACGGTGCACCTTTAAGACACTGAACACTCTTATCATGCAAAATAAACACGTGAACAAAATGAGCACGAAAAAGTGTCAACAAGATTTAGAGATCACCTATTCTCGTCATGCTTAAGCCAGGCTAACTCCGTAGTAGCTTCAGCTGCGACAGTTGTATCATACGACCAAATGGAAAGTACAATTTAGGGTAAGTTTTTACATTTTTAACTGCCGTTATCGTAAGCTCTCAGGAGCCTGCACGTCTGACGACGGTCACATTACAGTAATCCACTCAGAGTACACGTCAATACGAGTGCGGTTAACACGGCTCGTTTGCGCACTTCACCTGCCTACGCTGTCTTTGCAATGTACACATTCCGCATATATTTTGATACTGAATCGAACATGCTTCAGCGTATTCCTCTGTTTATGTAATGCTCCAATTGGCGTCTTCTCGGTAAAACCTTCACATTTTCATTCGTTGTGCAAACCGCTTATCTAAACCAAAGTAACCATCGTCCGATTTATGGATTGCTGGCATTAAAAGTTCTCTTTGTGCTCTTATTCAGCAAACTCTCGATCGGTAAGATTCGCAAACATCCTTAAAAGTACTGGAGAAGAAACGCCTGTCCAACAAAGCCAGGCCAGAGGGTCTGACGCACATCGGCTGAGAGTTCACAACATGCTTCACTTGGGAAAGCTGCGATAAACAGACCTAGGTATATTATATATTTGATTATTACACCTACTAAAATAGCTGTCTCACGATTGACCCAGAGCTGCGTGGAACCAATTATCAGGTATACATGTGACCTAGTCAGAAGCATCCGGTTGCATTTGATTTGGCATCGAGAGATAATATTGTGTCATGCCTAAAAAGACTCACTGATCAATAAGACGTTTTAAGTGACTGATTAATGGTTTGCTACAGGAAAATACAGGAAAAACCTAATAGATAGCATTATTTAGCAGATTACCTTGTGAGCTTGACAGAAGGAATATATTTACCACTTTCACGGAACACCTCGGCCCATATATATCAAAAGGAACTGGATGAAAAGTGAGCAGATTTCCCGGAAATATACACTGAAAAATCTGTATAAATAATCTCGGACAAGTGAGAAATATTATGAGAAAAAATGGTATACTGGAAAGGGCTAAACAATCAGCTGCGATTGTCTAGTAAATAACGAAGTTGCACAAAGGAGAGCCAGCAATAAATGATAAGCAAGACATTTGAAATTAGGCAAAGAAGTTATTTACACAAGTTATGCGTTTAACGTTTTAATCATGGGTAAACAAAGATGTCAACCTTCCTTACCCCAGAATTTAACTCTTGCTCAATATATGCATATAATATTGTATTTAAACAACTATTTGTGGACGAGTACATTGCAAAGGATGAACAAAAACGTAAGATATAACATATAATCGTGAGTACTTTATAAGGTACATCATTGTATACTAGGAAACGGGCCCGCAGTATTTTTTGCAAATCGGCCATGGATAATTTCCGGGTTCACTTGTGCACTTCATGTTTTTACATTACTTCCTTGAACAATCAAAAAGAGCTTTTAACGTCTATGGATTTAGGATAATACGGTGTTTTTCTCGATTTTCACAGATTTAGTGTTTGAACCGCCTTGGATCAGCCTACTTATGGCTTACGATGTGGGCACGCAGGCTTCTCTATCGAACTGGTTTGTATACTGTGTAACTTCATTTACTACTCCATTTTAAAATCAAAGTTAATTTCTAAAATGTTAGCAATAATAAATAGAAAAAATATTCTGATTAAATTTTGCTTTAATTCTTTTAATTAGGTTTGTGCAACAAAAATGGTGGGTCTTTGAACGGCCATAACTTTGAACGGTCCACCATTGATAGGCGATATTTTGAAAAAATTACTGTAACTTCTTGAGCGTGTCCGGACGAAGAAACGTCGGAATTTTTCTAACGAGAGTGTTAACAAAAAATTTAAAAGCAAGAACATCACTTAACGCCAAAAATAGTGAAAAATGAGTAGCATATCATTAGGTTTTGTTTCTAAATGATGCTAACGTTAAACGGAATTATCACGAATAGGTGGTAATATAATCTACTGTGGCTCTTCCTGAAAAAACAGTCAGCCGCTTATGCCACCGTTTCCGTGATGAAAATGGAACATTAAAGAGCACCGAGAAAAGGGTCACACGTTAGAAATCTAAAGTACCGAACGAATGTGACAATGGAAGAAAGCTTCTGAGTAGCTCAGAGGTCAGAGTCTAAAGGGTCTGTTGATGTAATTTGACATTGCCTGCCATAGCTGTCATTTGATGGTAACCGAGGAAGAGAATATGATTAAAAAAACAAAAATTGATCCCCCACGTATACCCCATACTACATGGAAATTCGCGTGATACCTTCAAAAACAATCCACCTAATATCTTTACGATAAACTAGACATACCCACCTGAGACCTGGTTTGTACCACCGAGTCAGAGAATTGCTCACGCAAGAAGAAACGTTAACTCTTGCGGGAGTGCCGAAAAATATTTACCTAAAGCAATGATAAAGATTTGCAATGTGCATCCATGGATTTTGTTGTTACAAGATGTTTGAAAAAGACAAAAAACGCGCTGCATTGTTTTAAGTGTTAAAGAGGCCTGTGCAATTCATTGGGTACACCGAATACAATTTAAATATGCGTCTATTGGTTGTGCAGTGTTTGTTTACTTAATACATGTAGCCAAAGCCAATGAACAGATATTTAACCTCACAAATAAAGGAAGGTAGTATCGGATATTAATAATATAACTTTCATTAGTTTAGTCAGTTGTCTATTCTTTCGAAGCATGATTAGTCGAGTTTTTTTCTACCTTTCATTACAGGACCCCGCGAGGTCACGAAGAAGTGGCCATACTGAGTGTGATCGATTCTACTGGTTGTACTCCTGAGTGTTTAGAGCAGTTAAGTCATCTCGCGCAGTACGGCCAGCAGTTGGAGTGTCGCCTTCTACAGAAGGGATTGCAGCCACAGAGGTTTAAACCCTTGCTGAACAGAGAGGTCTATGATGCGCTCGCAATACTTTCTAATCGTGTTACTCATGGTGGACCTCTGTATGCCTGTATTTTTGACGTTCGTAATGTTTCCCATGGCACGATCTCAACCGTCTACTTGGATCAGAATGCTCATAATCTCAGAGAGCGTTACAGGCCTAGCGATGCAGCAGATCAGACAGAGCACTTCGGAAAATTTAGAAAACGGAAAAAAATTGAAACAATGGACGAGATGAACAGCAGTGTCAACCAATATAGAAGTTTGTATCAATTTTTTTAATTATAATCATACATACCGTGGGCCGTAGATAGGCGCGATGCATTGGAATCTTCTAAAAGTTACAAATGAGTCGAGAAGCAATGTAAACGGCCATGCGAAGATAACTAGACTGTGCATAATTAGTTCAAACTAATACTTGTTGTTGTGGGAAATTCAGGCCCGCAAGTGCTTTCCCTGAAGCGTTTATTGAGCACATGCATGTTAAAATACTTAATGAACCAGCCGTTTAATTACGGGCGAACGTAAGCTCTCTTTTGAGGCTCCTTTGGGAGCTTAAATTGAACTAGGCATCTGTTAATTGCAACAATATCATTTCTTACTTTTCATTTTTAGTGTCCGTGGTAGAAGAGGCTTTTTCCTCTATCACTAGATAAAAGCTATTGGAGGCAACCGCAAACATGGCTAGAAAACATCCTGTCGTTCCTAATTTCCTATTGTATACTCCGTGTCTTTTTTAATTAATTTCAGTGAACGTAAATCAGCCTCGAGAGGATGCAGTGAGCAGCATCGTCGATGATTTTAAACAGCTTTTAAACACAGACCTTTACAGGGAGCGTGTATGGGCATATTTCGTAAACAGATTGGATACAGCCGCTGGAGACTACGATGAGGAAGATGTATTATTCATGCGGACGTACGCTCTGAAGCTTGAGCGATTGCAGCAGAAGCGAAGTGAGTTCTAGAAAAAGCTAATCCATTCTGGAACGAACAGTTTCAAATCGGCCTTTGGAACAATTGGATCTTTCTCGGATTATATGTATTGTTTTGTGGAGAAGGCAAATATTAACATTATTTAAATATGACCCAATAAGTAATTGAAACTGAAAACTGTGTTTATCTCCACAGATAACCGTGACGATTTTTTACGGCATATGCAATATTCTGTGAAGTTTTGGAATCCGAAAGCTCCAAGTCGACCTGAAGCGTCTTATTATCGAAACAGTGGACTAATGAAAAAGGGACAAACTGCTAAACACGATGCTAATACAAAGGTGACGGATCGGCGCAACCTAGCCTCTGAACGCTTAGATATTGATCAAGTGAACAAACTTTTAGATTGGGCATATGAAAGGTACACTATTATTCCAACAATGTATTGATTGTTGATATCTAATTCTGTCGAACTCAATTCTCACAGGATAAGCGTTTTGCCGTAGGCTCTTGTTTTTGCCCGATGGTAATTAGTTCTGAGTATCTTGTTGTTCACAACAGTCTTCTTTAAGCACCAAACCCTTAAACATGTTTAATAACCATTGAAATAATAACCTATATTGTCTGAACTCGCGAAGAAGGTAAGTTTCGCAATATTTGCTATCCAAAGCAATCTCGTTTGTCATTCTCTTCCTTTTAGACAATCGATTTAGAGTATTTACTACCGGCGCATCTATTTTGTAAAATTTCATATATCTGAAATCGTTCTTCTGAATTAGATATTGTTTCTTTAAAACGTCTTTGTGAGAATTTTGTTTTGATGATTATAATTATTATTCTTATTATGTTACTCTAGTCATTTCCCTTTCCACTCGGTCGCCCGATCAACGGTGGCGCCCTCTATAAATATTAGCACATGGCAATACTTCGAGTTAGCAACAATTTTTTGATTCTCTCGTTCGAAAACAGCCACACAAGCGTTGGTCTTTTGTTACCACGAATCAGCGAATATACGTTAGTATAAGAAATGATGAACATCTAAAATCTTAAGAAAGACAAAGGGTGTTTTTACAGGCTTAAAGGTGTAAAATTATTTTACATTTTCCCCTTCAACCATGACTCTGTCCGCGTCATTTAAACCCTTTTGTAATCATGTTACCTTAGACAAACATGGTACTAGGTTATAACCTTAATCGTAAACCCGGTTTTGTTTAAAATGAGTTCACTATGCTTTGAACATGTACCTTAGCGAAGATTCGCATAGTGAAAGCTTTGTACCATTTTTTTATTGAAAACCATAGCATTGCATTCGAAGGCAGTATCGCATTATGGATGTGTTTCGGTACGTCAATTTTCGTTATTTGTTGTTATGAGATACCAACGTAATTACTCTTGTTCACTCATTATATAGGAAAGATGATCCTTAACAAAATGTCAAAAAAAACAACAGAACGGCTTGCCGAACGAAATTGTAAAAATGAAAGAGGGCTAATAGTGAAGAAAAGTAAGCAGAAAAGACAAAAAAAACGACACAGAATGACACCACAGGAAATGGTGGAAAAGGCTCGAAAGGTCAAAGCATCATTTGCCAAAGAACCCAGGGTAAGTATTAAAAGCAGAGCTCACGTTTTTTAGTGGTTTTAAACGTCATCTGTATCCAGGAATACGGCGGCAGTATTGGGAACTAAAGCGTGTAAGAATGTACAAAGTCTACAACCATAATTTACTTTTATTGAAATCACATTTGGAAGTGTAAGTTACTAGCGTCATATCGCAACATTATCATCAGCAGCGCAACATTCTTTATTCTAAAATAAACCGCTTACCCATTGTACCATATCAAAAGCTTATTATAACTTCAGTGTTATTTTAGACGCCTATTAAAAATTTAAATATCAATGCTAATAGTATTGTGATTTATTTTCAACGAACTTCAGGAGGAATCAAATACAACCAGGCGAGCCGAAAAACTTTTCGCTGTGAAACGCAGGAAGTGTCGGCACACTAGGGATCGGGAACTGATTGAAGAATACGCTGGAGAAGTGGTTGATTTAACCGATCTGGCTACCTGGGGCGAATTTGAGGAAGAATATCAACAACCTACGGGCGCTTATGAAAGGAACAAGATGTTAAAAAAGGCTGTGAGTGCAGTTATCCTTAAACTCGAATTTTCCCCCTAGAGTGATGGCCATCACAGTGTACTTCAGACTGAAGATGCTGTTTGTTGAAACCTTACTCAACCAATGTTATAGATAAATATTTACCTTTGGCTGGTTATTTGTAATGTCAGATTTAAGGCTTCTTACACATAGAATGCCATATGCACAAAACCCGACAAATAATGAATGCTCAGGAACTGAAGACGTACCGATGTATTAAAACTACATACAAAAAAAGGATCGACGATAGCCGCTCGAGTAAATTCATTTCTACTTTCTATAGGTTTTGGAATCACTTGAGATGGACTTGAGATTGTGAAAATTTATATACTGTTCTATTTGGAGTTGTGCAGAGCTTTTGCACGTATTTTTCAGGTGCTCAGATCTATATTTTCATACTGCGAAATTTCCCAACACATTTTTATTAAGCACACGTATATATAATTCATTTAAGACATTATACAGTTGTTTCCCTCTGTTACTCATAGAAGTCGTCCTATCACTTAGTTGCAGAGATTTATTATTCATCCTGCCACGACTCTTTACGTTAAAACTATACTCTTCACACATCGAGTCGGACTTGTATAAGATACCACAGCGCATATCTAAACGAATTCTGTTTTTATTCTGATATTAAAAAAATTAAGTTCACCAGAGGGAATATTCCTTTTTCCTATCTCTGGCACGTTTCAGGCTCTGTAAATTCTATTTTTATAATGGCTCTCTTAGTGTTGTCGACGTGTGCACTTATTTCAGGAAGACATGAAGTTAGATGAAGATGAGGAGAGCAGTGAAGATAACTTTGATCATTCCAATGACGATCCTGGTCAGTCCGAAAACGCACAAGATGACGATGTCGAGGAGTTCAGGAGACAAATGGAAGCACGTCGTGACGGACATGATGGATATGACGAGGCGGGAGAAGTGGTACAAGAACAAGGTAGCGAAGATATAGACTTGGACATTAACGATGACGGTTGTGATGTCGATGAGGATAAGGAGGACATGACAGATTTGGCTAATGAGTTTGAAGCGGAATTCGAGGGCGAGACGAAAGAAGAGTCTGAAAGTGATGAAGAGACGATGGGTGACCCTAATGAGGATGATGCGGATGGTAAGCCGATAGAGAAGAAACCTTTCAAGGGACCACTAGCTCCGCAGAGGCAACATCAGAAACAATCTGTGCTTGATGGCGTCGACTTCAACAACGATGACTATGAGAGCAAAAATCACGAAAAAAAAAAGTTGAACAGCAATGCTAATGTCAAGCCAAAAAGGAATACAACCTGTACAAAGAAATCCAACCATGGAGAAGAATCTGTGGAAGTTCAAATGCTCGAGGATAATGTCGACTTAACAGCGGCAGAAAAAGATAGTGTTAAGGAATGGGACTTATTTTCCATACACAATTGCATTCTGAAGGCCTTGGCTGAACTTAAATATACTGAACCCACGGAGATACAGAGTGAATGCTTGACGCCTGCCATCCGAGACAGGTTTAAACATTTTTAATTTTTGCTATTCGGTATTTGTTATCGTCATTTGTCGATGAAGATAACCCAATGTTACAAATATATGAGTAGTATTGTTTAATTGTTATTTAATATTCGCGGACTTTAATAATTTTATGACTCATGCGTTAACCCTATGTTATTCGATTGAACAACCTGCCTATCTAAAAATCTGAGGATTAGATTTCTTGAGTACAAGTGCAAAACAAGTTTGGTACTGCTATAATACTTCTCAAAATTTGGGCTTTTGTTTGTACTATATATTGTCCTGATATGTTCGTGTGCTAGTTAAAATGTTCCACATTGAGCTGTATGAAGAATATTATTAATGTAATGGAGTATCTACTGGTGTTTTATCCATTGTTTTCAGGTTGGATATTCTCGGTGCAGCCGAAACAGGTTCAGGCAAAACACTAGCGTTTGGTATTCCTGTAGTTAACCGGCTACTTTACGAAAGAGAACGAAACAAGACTGGGGCATTAATACTGACGCCGACTCGAGAATTGGCGATTCAGATTAAGAAGCATCTCACTGATATTACCAAGGTAGGGCAAAAGTGGAGCACAGTGTTCTTTTGTGTACTTTACGGTCACCAAACTTATTTTTCGTCTTTTTAAGCTCATAATTATTCAAGATCACAAATGTTTGAAAGAATAGGAATATTTACTTGTCTAAAAGTGCTTAAAATAGTAATTCAACAAGCATTTTTATAGAAATTTTACGCATGTTTTTATTTGTGTTACAGTTCACGTCGCTTCATGTTGTGACAATTGTAGGCGGGCTCTGCCACGAAAAGCAGATGCGTCTCGTTAGGAAACGACCTGAAATTATTGTTGCCACACCAGGCCGTTTGTTTGAATTTCTTCAGGAAGATCCTTCGTTTCAACAACAGATCGTTGCTGTTCGATGCCTTGTCATCGATGAGGCGGACAGAATGGTCCAAGAGGTACATATTAATTTGCCTCCGGGAATCTTATATAAATTACATAAATTCCGGGAATATACCAAGCATTAAGTTTACTACAAAAAAATGGTTTTTGAGAAAGTCGGTCTTTCGAAATATTGCTTAATTATTTTTTTTACTTTTCTATTTACTTTTTGTTCACTTATCGCTTAAGGTAAAATTAAAATTTCACCTAAATATATGCAAAAATAATGCTGTGGAGCAATAACGATGGTACAAGGCGTGTTACCGATAAAGAAGATCCAAAAGTTTTAAGGCTTTTTCTTAAGCTCACACGATATTACCGTTTATATAGGGCCACTTCGAGGAGATGAAGCTGATTATTAAATTCATGAACCAGAACCGAGTGGGAAAATGTCAAATTTTTGTGTTCTCAGCAACGCTTACAATGGATCCACACTTGCCCGAAAGAGTCATAGAAAAAAAGCACAACAAGAAACTTAGCAGGCTTGACCAGCTTAAGAACTTGCTTGGTATGATTAAACCTAAAGTTATCGACTTGTCCACAAAAATCGGTAAGTTGAAAGTTGTTGAGTATTAGCGATCGCTTTAAGCTCGTTTCTTTTAGGATGCAAAAAATCTGTATTTCTTAATAGATTTCCACTTGAAAGCTGTTGGGACAAACATTCGTATGACGATGAGCATACAATGTACCTGTTTTTACTCCTGTAATATGGGCTTGTTCATTTGGGCACTTTCTAGGTACGGCGGAAACGCTGACTGAGTCACGAATATTCTGTGAAAAACCTGAACAGAAGGATGCACTGCTCTACTACTTTATTTGTATGCATCCTGGTCGCACATTGGTCTTCTGCAACTCCATCGATTGTGTACGCCGACTAAAATCCGTTCTTGAGACAGTGCGTCTACGCCCGATGACCCTGCATGCTGAAATGCAGCAGCGACAACGGCTACGTCAATTGGACAGGTTTGCTGCAGACCCGAACTCATTACTGATTGCAACCGATGTAGCGGCCCGTGGATTGGACATTAAAGACGTCGAACACGTGATACACTTCAATGTATCCAAAGCTTCCGAAACGTACATTCATCGAAGTGGGCGCACAGCCCGTGTCAAGCGAAATGGGCTATCGGTGATGCTCGTTGATGGCCGCGAGCTTCCGCAGTATCGAAGAATACTACACGTGCTTAAGCGCAATGAAGATTTACCGGCATTCCCTATTCAAGATGATATAATGAAAGCGTGTAGAGCACGTATTGCGAAAGCGCGCGAACTCGAAGTGCTTGAGCATCGCCATCGAAAGCGGTCCAAAACCAACAGCTGGTTTGCCAAGTGTGCCCAGGAGGCTGATATAGAGCTGGATGATAATATGCTTATACAAACGGATTGGACAGAGGATCGCAAAGAAAGGGTAAAAGTGGAGAAACTGCATCGCGAGTTGGAGGTGCTTTTGAGAAAACGACTGATTCCGCTCAACCAACGAGTCGGAGAGGTCCTTAGGGTGCCAGATAAAAACCCTTTAAAACTTGTGCGGGATGCTAAAGGCGTCTTGGAATAGACGGGAAAATAGACGAGGAAAGCGTTTTCTTGTGAAAAGGTTCTGTTATCGTTATAATAAATAGTTTCATCCTAGCCCATTATTCCTACTAGCGTATGCTTCAATTGTATATCGTTTAGATAATACAAATTTTCATCTGGGGACACATTCTATATTTTTTTGACTGGGTACATTATCTTGTGCAAAGCAAGCTACCTTGTGGGCTTGATGATCGCTTGAAGCAACGTCAATTAAACTTTAAAGAAGACATATCTTGACGTTGCGAGTCTCGTGAATACATAGACGTTTTCCATTAAAGAGTCAAAGGACGACTGCATTAGCAAAAAAACTGACATAAAAGCTGAAACAGGAGGGATTTGTCTTACAGAGAAGTGTTGGAAATCTGTTTAACCCGAAATAGAATTACCATTCCTCGTTACCAATAAAATACAAGGTACATAAAAATCAAGTATACAATCAAATATACGAAAATCAAGATACATAACAAACTTGTGAAAGAAGTGACACTTTCGGGCGAGCATCACAGCGCTGTAATAATAATTAATTAATATGAATTATGTTGTTTCCTTTGGTTATGGAAATCTGATATAATTTTCAAATATATACTGATTATACAAACCCTGGTTATAAACTCTTTAATTCCAATTGTGGTATGTTTTAACAAACTCCCTTTATTCAATTGTTCCCTTTTAAAATCTTTCACCTTTTTCTATACTCAGTCTGATCATAAAAGAGAGCTCAAAAATTCGTTTCGGGATTTCCGAATTGTTTTGCTTCGAATTGAAGATGAATTTCAGGAATTGTCTCCAAAAAGTGAGGAAGTCAAAGAAGTTAAAGCAGTCTTCTAAAGCGCGTTGTTGTAAGGGGCATTAATATAACAGGGTTTCTATCTTCCACATTTCATTCGAGGGTTAAAAACGAATTCCAATTGAAATAAACATTTTATTCGTTCATTGTGTTGTAGTTTACGACTTATTATCTTCGATTTGTATATCGAAACACCTACCTGCGGCCTTCTACTGAAAACCGCTCAATTGAAGACGTGCATTAGCAGGTCGTGACTTTGCTCAGAATGAGTTGCAATATTAATGTGACTGAAGTATTTTCGACCCTTTCACATGATGTGTTCAACTTCGCTAAAATTTGGTTGACCTCACCCATTGCGTTAAATACACAGTTCTTTTGAAACGCCAACACTTATATATTTCGCAAGCGCGCATTAGGACTTTTAAAGTGAGGCATTTCCAACGAGACACAGTAAATGTTACAAAAAGAATCACAAAGCTTTGTTTTAGCGCCCGTATTCACGGTTCGCAAAAGACTTTTGGAACGCTGTGAAAGTTGTCTGAGATAAAATCGGTGAATGCTGACGGCAGGTGCTTACGATAGACTTCATTTAGACAAAGATATAGAAAAATAGGAGCGCATTGGCGTTGCACTAAATACGGCTTACGGGAAAAAATTTCGGGGAGATCTTGAAAATAGTTTGAAAGTCGCTAAGTTTCTAGTGACCAACGGTATCGTGAGACTGACAAACCTAATGGGTGTTCAAACAAGAGTTCAATTACTAAATTTGAGAGATGCAGCTCCATTGGTTATCTACCTTCAAAGCTTACTCATGTAACCGTCGTTTGAAATAATGGCGGGTAGAAAAACTACCTGCCTTAAGCTTTTTTTCATGGTAACATTTCATTGATGGAGGCAACAACGGAAGCTTTTGATAGATACTGAAACATTCGCTAAGTACGTAAAAACGCAGACACTCATTTTTTCGGAAGAGACATTGCTGATGAAGTTGCGATTTACACGTGATTAAAATTACAGCTCTCAGTCAATGTTTGACCTGAATTTTTTCTGTTTCTCTAGGTTTGGTGAGCTTCGCAACTTGATATAACTAAAAGTTATCAAAATATACCATTTAGTTTATGCAAGGAAAAAATAAAAATTTCAAAATGGCTTTTTAACCACTTACATTGCCTCAGCTTATTACGGAGGACTGTGGATAATCTAACATATAGTAGCACGCACTAGAACAAACGTATAGTAGAAATGCACAAGCTATCGAACTCACCTCATTACACTTAGATTTGGACAATAACTTTTTGAAATCAGTTTTAACGATGTATTGCAACTGGGTAAAGCAAATCAGGGCATAAAGAAATCATCCTATGCGACACCAAACGATCCCAGCCAAGCCATCACAGTGATCGCTTTTGGAAGAACCATTGACTGGACGTAAGTTGGAAGACATTGCCCATCAGCTGTGTGCGGATATCGAATATCCCGAAGCATGTGCGTACACCACAACGTGGTAAGACACTTGCGCGTATTGCAAGTAGCCTTATCTGCTACGCTTCGACTCTTCGGTGTTGACCGACAAAACAGGATCATCTGCACGCTGGTGTATCGGGATTATTGTGCCTGAAATCTCGAAACGACCTTGATATACGAACAGCAATGCGATCAACTAATTGTGAGCTCTAAGCACTCATTTCTTGGAGTTCCGGCTCAAGCCAAATGACTTCAGTCGGTTATGGCACCGAGATTAAAGCCAACAAACTCGATGAAAGGTTGTCAAAACTCGCACCTATTCAATTCTTCGTCCATGAATAGAGGGCGTGATTTTTCGAGATTTCTGAATGCTAGCTATCGCATTCAAAAAAAGTACACTAACAAACGCCGAAGTGCAGCGTTTACGGAGCTCCGTGCGAGCAAACTTACAGAAGATGGAGTTTACATCTTATTAGATACACTTCGAAGCGGTGAGTTGTTTTGATTAATTTCAATTTTTGTGAGAACTGACATACTATTATGTATAAACGCATTAGAGACGCAATTGATTACCCTTCAGCAAATGGCTACCATTAAATTGAACTAATATAGAAGTGTATTACATATGAATTAAATATATAAACATTAATTTACAGAAGAATACACATATCATTAAAGGTTTATCTCTGATTATTTTAGTTTATATTCTGAGACAGACAGATATACTTGAATTGGTGAAATTAGATTCGGTATATGAGCTGTGATTCTTTCAATATTCACATACGCACAAAGTGCACCACTAAGGAATATTTTCATATAATTCGATTCATCGTTTCTTCGTCGAATAAAGTCTGTTTTAAAATGAAAAATTCGAGCTTTGGGTGTCACGTAGGTACGCACGAGCAGGACCTCAGCCATCCTCTCTCAGCCATCTAAGTTCTAAACAACCTGTTCGATTGAACTCGATTTTATACCATTATGGCTGCAAGGAAAGTTCCCGTTGTAATCGGAACATTATTTTCTAAACTGATGCGTAATGCTGCCGCTTTAACGCTTCACAGGTCTAACTAGGGACTTATCGCCGATGAATGTCCGCCACATCGCCTGCTCGCTTGTTAAGATACGCTCAGCGCTAACAAATCCTGACAATATCAATCTACTAATTCAAGCTGGCTTCCTACTTCTTCTTGAGGAGTGTTTTGACAAAAACAGTCTTGACATATCGATAAATGGGGTGTGGACTTTGTGTAATATCGCATGTGGAGACTCTGAGCAGACTGAGCAGGTGATACAGTATCTGCCCTACCTCGTTCAGCTCCTTGAAGCGGAATCTTCTAACCCGTGTCTCCAGGCTCAATGTCTTTGGTGCCTTTCCAACATTGCAGGCGATAGTGTTGCGCACCGTGACACCGTTCTCCGTATGGTTCCGCTCAGTTTGCTCAAAAATCTCATTAGTGAACGATCTCCGCCTGAGCTCCGTGAGAATCTTGCCTGGTTAATGGGGAACATTGCACGACAGGGTCCATACGGCGCTGGTCCTGGTTTACTAGATAGAATATTTGAGGTTTTAAATAGCGTATTATCAAGTATCGAAGCTTGCGACTGCGAAGTAGTTTCGGCCGTGTGTCGTGCTTTGCTTAATGTGCTGCACAAAATGGACGAAGATAATGCCGTGGAGGCGCTAAAAACAAGTAACATTGTTCGTCGACTGGTTAGGCACAGTATGCATTTTCCACCGGATATGGAGTGTTCGAGAAGGTGCTTCGGCGATACGATAAAGCTCATCGCCGATCTCTTAGCGAGTGATGACGAAACATGCCAAGCGTTCATTGATCAGGGAGCTTTGGGAATCCTCTCGATCGTTGTACATGAGGAACTCAGTGGACTATACTACCACGCTTGTTTTGCAATCGCCAACGTGTTTGCCTGCAGTCCGGCTCAAATACAGTGCGCGATCAACCACGATTTGCTTACAGCGGCTATTCACCAGCTAGAACATGGTAATTATCGTGTCCAACGAGAGGCGGGCATTGCACTATGCAGTTTCTTAGGCGGTGCCCGTGAAACGCAGGTGCTGCAGGCCTTCAATCGTGGATTGGTACCACCACTTGTCCAGCAACTGCGAAGCCTCGATGCCAGGACCGTCTATGATACACTTGTCTCCCTATTTAGGCTTATGAAGCACGCCAACGAATTAGGGAAACTAGACGAATGTCTGCAAGAGATGATTGATTGCGGTATCGAAGAGCGCATTAAGACCCTGGAAGATTACGATAGCAAACACATTGCGGAGCTGGCAGGATTATTTCATGAAACTTTGCTCAAGGTCAAGGCCGACATAAATGAATTTTCCGACGAGGTTTGTTTTCAGATTGAGGGTAGATGGAACGACCCAGGAGTAGACACAGTTGAAACGGCCGTCTAATTGGTTACTATCTTTGGTATAAATGCTGTTCCTTTGAAAATGTCGCCTGGATATAAAGTGATCGTGCAAAGTACCTTTCCTCATAAAATGAGCTTCTATCAATGAAACAAGTCTCAACCTCAGAAATTAATGGAAATCCTACTAATTCGAGGATGTCAATAATCAGTACCTGTTAAGTGAATTCGGTACTAGTGTTGCTGTTAAATATTCCTGTACTAAATGTAAATGACCTCTAGTTGCAACAAATTTAGATAGCAGGTCCAATAAATCCAGAACTGTACAGCAGTAGCCAAATATGTCAGTGTTCTTTACATAATTTTGTGAAATCTCCTTTACCATAAAGTTAGAGCAGCTTACGCATACGTAATTGGTCAGAAAAAGTTTTAACTTAAATGGCAAATAGTGTGACGTTGTGGAGGAACAGCTTTTTATTAATAGGTTGTCTTAGAGAAAGACAATTGGCGTGATTAAACTTGGATAGTTCGAAAAATCCTATTCGACAATAACACTCAGCTCCCAAGGTGTTTCATTGCACGATTTACTACACTCAACATTAATTTTAATCAAATTCGAAATAGTCAAGCCGAGTCATATTTATTCTTTTAATTGAAACAATGCATAGGTGTTACACTAATAGACTTACCGCGTTGATTAACATTAATTAACGCTGATAACCGCGTTGATTGATTTGGTAACTCCCGCATTCTCTTATCTTCTCAATAAATAATTGGGCTTAGAAACATATATCAAATAATTGCAGAAAATAAATAATTGTTTGAACGAATGTGCCCAATATTATTGATATTAACGATAAATGATATTCATAGGAGGTCGGTACTACATCTTGTAGGCTTTATTCTGTTGTTGTTGTTGTGCCTATTATTATGCTATTTACAAGAGATGTACTTACAAACCTTACCTTCCGCGATAAAGATTAGCTCTCAGACTCAAGCATCTACAGACAACACCATAAGAATGAATTTCTTGAAAATTAACATGTACAAACCAACATTTACTAAGGCTACAAACTTTACAAAGAGCAACAAATAATTTGTAAACTAAAATGGAAGGTTATTATTCTGTGTATTAATGATGCCTCTTATGCAGGTATTAGAAACATATATCCAGGTCTTACTGGAGCGAATCGGTAACCCGAAGATTCACGAATCGTAGGTATTCGGAAATTGTTATAGATCCAAATGAGTTTAAGCATTTTACAGCAATGGCAATTTTCAAGTATGAATAAATTTACAATCTTGGCTTGAACTAGATTTTACCGCCACGGTTTTTTGACTCTCATATATAATACGTTACAGAATGTCCACCTCGTTTCCTAACAGACCCAAATTAATTAAAACCACAGCCCCTCATGGGAAAAAAGTTATCTAGCTTTGCCTTGGTAGGTAGACATTGCTGTAGCTCATGCTCCATGGATCGCTTCTTCCAAGAACAGGCACGGATACGTTGAAGATTTCCTTCTGTAAAGTTCTCTATATTGGTTCTTCCTGCAGTTTCATAACGGCTAGCAAAGAATCGGCCTCAGGATCCCTTCCACAGAACTTCCTAAACGCTTGAACTGGCGTCACGTACCCGCCGTCAATTAGTATATTATCCCGAAACCTATAACAACCATAAAAATAACAAAGAAGAAATACGTTGAATGAAAATCGCGTTGATTTCTTATTCGAGTGTCGGTCGACGTAAATCGATTCTTAGAACATACGTAGTTCATTTATAGGATATTTATAGTTTAGCATAAAAAACTTACATAATGTTGTGACGGTGTTTAGCACCAGTTGGATCGATGGAAAGATAGAATGCTGCTCTGAATGAGATTCAACGTTTCAAAGACGGATTGCACGTTGCAACCTTAAGAACTAAAGCTATTAATGTTTTATTGCGAAGTTCGTTGCACACAACGGCTGGGACGAAGGCACTTTATGCCAAATATACCAAATTG
The DNA here is from genome assembly GCA_002081605.1 of Tropilaelaps mercedesae. Classification (NCBI taxonomy): domain Eukaryota; kingdom Metazoa; phylum Arthropoda; class Arachnida; order Mesostigmata; family Laelapidae; genus Tropilaelaps; species Tropilaelaps mercedesae. The sequence continues at coordinate 10,006 of MNPL01015642.1, read as the reverse complement.
GGCTTTTATACTAAGGCCAGTTGCACACACATGAGTTCATCGGGCCTTTGTTTTCTAGGTTAGTGCTATATGGCAGTACTCCAGGAGCGTGATAATAATACACGCATGTAAATATTCCTCTAATAAACCAAAATAGTCATCGTTTGAAACACTCACTCCTTGTCTACGTCCTATCATTAAGAATCATTGGAACATATAGCCTAATCGGTACCACTGAACTTTACTAAAAGGTTTTAATAAATGACTGCTATTCATTCTAGTTTACTTTGATTGGTAGGCTCTCATCTTAAATTGCTTACCCGTATAAGCGCATTGCTTTGACTAACCTTCGGGCGACGTTGATAGTGTCAGTTTCATTTTGGCACTTTTGCATAGTGTAAAACACCTCTGCGGCAATCATACGACTCCATACCTTGGTATAGTAACTAGCACCCATTACTCCAGAAATAATGTCGCTGAACGAACAGACATGATATACGTCCTGCTCGTGAAATGGAACCGCTGTAATGAGCTTTGGTTTGAGCCTTCTCACCACATCTTGCCAGAATTCGTTACTGAAATCAGATCAGCAAAAACACAAATATATGGAGTTCACTCGCGAGCTGCGTAATATGGATTTGGGAAGAACGTTTAATCAGCATTTAGAATATCATTGGTATATATAAATTTCTAATACATGTGATATTTTGACTGTATATATCCTTAGTGACGCTTCATACGTTGAATAAAGTTCTAGGTCGAGAAGGCTAAGGTAAATTTCCTGCTGAAGGTCCACGGATCCCATGTGTAGCCGTCTGTCAATAATCTTCTTATGATAATCGTCTGGCAGCCGCTCTTCAGCACAGAGCATCCGTGCGAAGCGTTTGTCAAGTAGAAGCATATTGAATAATTCTGGCACAGTCTGCGATGTATCCCACGGTACATACGCAAGACCTGACACTTCTAGATACCGTGCTCGAGACACTGTATGTTGGATTGCGTGCCCGAGGTTTTTAAGAAGATCACTTAATTCCGAGAAAGTAACGAATGTTCGATTTTGTAGACTTATCACGATAGACGCAACTGGGGATGATCTTGTGGCCGCACAGCGAGCTGGGAAATTAAATCACGAAGAGCAAAACTTTTTGATAAACGTTGATATCAATCATTTTTAAGTTATTTTGGCTGTGCTGCTCCACACTAAAGCTTTGGTTTCATTTACAATATTTTTGTGCTCTCTTTTCCAAGCTTGCTATATTTAACAGCCTCATTATTAGCAATCATCGCAAGTACACATAAGCAATTTTATAAGCTCATAGGCAATACATTGGAACTCTTTTGTTAATAAAAGTACCCGGATCTTGGAAGATACTTACTTTTGAGACTATGGCACCAGCTACCAGGATATTTGTCTCCTCTGCTTGGAAGGTCCATGAGTATGGTGCCGACTTCTTTTCCATCAATGGCAACTTCAAATACTTTCACGTCAGGCGCCCATAGAGGCTCCTTAGATTGTATCTCACGCAATTCTATACCAAAGAATTTCTCCAATATGTTGCAGACTCCCTGTACATTTAATTTAAAAC